>JAYJMB010027355.1:11121-26488 GCA_036873735.1 Pouteria campechiana
GCATGCTGTTGGAGGTGTGTTTTGTTTGCAGGAGCTGTCGAAACGTAAACGGACATTCAAGCTGTAGGCACGCGGGAAGTAAGCAAGGGGACACTTTCTGTTTCTACAATTCCAGTCCAAATTGCGTCTTGCTTGCCAAGTTGCAGTGCAGACGTTTTCTTGCTTCATATATTTTTAAAACCGTTGCATGTGGACCACCTTCATTTTTCGGCCACAAAATATACAAAAAAGACGACCCACCGCATAAAGAGATGAAAGAAGCTAAGAAATTATCGCCATGGTTGGAGGTGATAGTCGTAACGGAGAGGAAGAAGGAAAATGAAGAAATTTTCAGTTTTTCCGAGAAGCTCTGATATCATAAAAAGATAAAAGAATGAAAGAAATTATAGCTTTCTATTTTATTAAAGACAATGAGATTTATACTATTTTAGTAACTTATAATCAGGACAGTAATTGTCACAGAAAAACATACAAATTTAAGAAATCAACTATCATGATGCAAAATCAAGAAAATTCATAATTATCATTAAGAGAAAATTTCTTTTATGATGAGCTTCCCTTGTTAGTGCACACGCATACGAACGTGCGTACTTAGAAAATCTAGGCTCAGCAATGAACACTACCCAACAAATGAATTGACTGTTTGCTATATGTGAATTTCGGGCTGTAGGCCATTTGTTTGCTGTGTAAGCAAATCAGTCTTACATGCGTCACCCAGATGATTTTGGTAGGGCATTGGGAGAATATTGTGCCGGACATGATGAAGGGACTTCTTTCGACGAATTTCTGCCGCAGACTTTGCATTGAATAAATATCAATCTAACATCCCACCACGTTCGAATGGAATATGACCGGAAACAGGCGGTCCATTCATGCCAAGAACATGAAGGACTCAAATAAAGAATATAATGGCGGCCAGGAATACCCTTTTTTCCTCGGGTTTTCTGGGGGAGTGTGCTTGATATCCTGCGTATCAACCAAGCACTGATTTTAATTTTGATGCATATAATATTGGACATTTTGTCCCTTTGAAGTCAATAGTCACTTTAATTTCTGAGCAAATGACTCTGTGATATATGATTGTACTATTTTAATAATTGCCTAACCTTCACATAAATAAAAATAAAAATAAAAATAAAAAATTAAGTTGCCCGAGATATTATGTAAGCGGACAATTCAAAACTTGGGTCTCACTTGGCGTTGGGTTTGTCACATTAGACAATCCCGTTTTAGCACGGTGACATGCGGCAAGTATTGAAGGTACCAGCAGAGGCTGATTAGGTTTTTTTTCCCCTCTAGCTTGGGTAATCAGATCTAAAATTTCATCAAGCTTTTGCAAGTGCTTTAAAAATTTTGGCATCGGTTAAGCTAACGCTTTATTATACATAATCTATATTTCATATTTTCGTCATGTAACATATAGATTTGTTAGTTTAAGCCTATGTTAGAATAAATTATTTGCACAGTTATATTTTCATGGGCCGCGATGTTTACTTAGAAATTGAAACCTTTTGGCATTGCTGAGATTAAGAAGTAATTAGAAAGTCTAAAGCAACAGTATTGATGCAGTTGGGATAAAACCACAAATTTCTTACTACTTTTAACCTGCGTCTTGTTTTACAGCTGAATGGACTGAAATTTCTGCAATGGTCTTTGGCCTTGTGGGCCTATTGTTTCTGGGCACTGGAGAACTTGCACAAGATGCATGCATTTCTCGGACGTGCCAACCAAACCATATAAATATAAATATATTCCCTGAAATTGTTGATACGTGACTGCCATGAATCCACAATAGCCCGTAAAAAACTAATAATAGAATAAAATATTTATCAAACATCACTTATAAAAGCCACAGGCAGAGAGAGGCAATCAAGCATTGGGATTAATACCATCCAACGCATTTGACAAAGCACATTCTCAATGGCCAAAAACTGCGTGTTTTTGTTGTGCTGTCTTGCGTTCCTGTCAATTGCATTGGGAACTTATGCTCGTGAGGCTCCAGCCTCCTATGGTTATGACCCAAAACCCAACCTCAAGAAGCCAAAGCTAGATGAAGCAGGCCTCTCCACTCTCCCTATCGGCGTTGAGGGCGTGGTTTCCTGTCGATCAGCATCCAAACTCAATCCTCTTAAAGGTATATTAATTAGAATGAATTCATCCATCTTAAGATACCCATGAGTCACTTCTCTGGGTAGATCTGTGTGGTGAATCGAAAGAGTGCATTACTTGCACGGAATCATGTTCATCATTCATTCTTCATTCAAAGGTCGAATCGTATTTTAAACTTTCAAGCAGGTTTTTTCACATGCCAACAGCGGTTACTGACAACTACGTACCAATTTGTCCCTATGATTTGTTATGCTCGTAATGTAGGAGCTGTGGTGAGACTGACTTGCTTATGCACCGATGAAAATGGCTATGAGCTGCCTCCATTTTCCATGTTAACTCCTCCCACAGACTACAATGGCTACTTCTTCACCGCATTCGCAGTTTCAGAGCTGGACGGCGTCAAAGATGTCGCCGAGTGCAAGGCGTTCCTCAACTCCTCTCCCTCCGATGCATGCAACATTCCCACAAATGTGAACGATGGAATCTCTGGTGCCAAGTTAAACTCCTACCGCCTTCTCAAAGACAAGAAGATGAAATTGCACTCTGTTGGACCGTTTGTTTATACGTCAGATCCTCCCAATGTAAACAAGGGTTATTAGATAGATGCAAACTGCTAATTGACCTGCCTCAAGGAGGGAAATGTGGCAGTTTTGGGTTCTTGAATTTTTATTTGCTTGTTGTGGCTGTTGATTCATGGAAGCCTTCTTTGGATGGTATTCCAATAAAATTGCACTCATCTGTTTTGCCATTGATGTGTTAGTTTGTTAGCATCCTGAATGAAATATGAGACAACTTCAATTCTAGCATGTTTCTCGAGGCCTAAAACATGCCATACTTGATATATGACAAAAATCCCGCGAGGGCTGTTGCTACAACGTCAGGCGTGAGAGGGTATAGAAGTGAGGTCCATTCCAGCCCCATTAGTAAATGGGCTTACTTTTATGGCCCTCACAGAGATGTTCATCAACACCCACGGTTGCAGGCTCACTCAACTGCCTTTGCGTGAATTTCTTTGTTTGAGAACGAGGAGGTGAGAGAGAAGAAATTAAAATAAAAAAAAATGAAGAAAATGATGAATGTAACATGGGTTATGATTAAAAATAAAGTAAATAAACATAAGTTAAGTATGCTTTTTCTATAAAAATATAAAAAAAATTACAAATGTAAGTGATAATAAAGAAAAATATGATTATTAGGTAATTAAAACTTGATATCACGTTAAAAGGGATGAAAAAATTCGACGAAAAAGGATGGGGAACTCACCACCAAACGCACTCGCAAATTAGGATGATACCGTTGAATTAGCACTGAAGTGGCTGCTTTTTTAAACTGCACACATGAATTGCTTATAATGCGTAAGGGGAATGGATCAGTAACCAAAGTCAGTGGTATAAAATTCAACAGTTGGACCAAAGATGGCTTTTTAACTTCTCATCCTAGATATAATCATCATGACCTCGAGATTCACTCGATTTACCGATAGAAGCTGCATGCGCACTCGATTTGCACACGGGCAAGAAATCCTGGCCGTTCCTTTCGCATATAATTTCACGTGGTCGCCATAAATGAGGCCGCCTGCCAACTCCCCCATCACGTGCGTCACGTGTCATTCGACGTAAACCCTCTGCACGAGATCGTTGAATGTCCATCAACCGTGCACGTGTGGCGCACGTGACGAAATAGGCCGCGAAACTCGCGGATGTACCAATCCTTCGTGCGGCATTTTATGACCACCGTCCGTGGGTGGGTTGCTTTCACTGTCATGTACTCGACAATTCGATGCTCGGGCCTACACGATGATTGATACACGGGCCCACGGGAATCCGTGGCAGGGCATGCGTTAATTCAAACGTAAGACATCCAAATTCGGTGGCGATTAAGCAAACAACTGTCCGTCTTGCTTTGTAGCCTTGCAAATCGGACATTTGACCGTGTCGCGTTCGCGTCACGCCAATATATCAACGTGTTTCTGATGTAGGATGGCAGATCGAATCGTAGACCCATTCCAACGGTCCAGATTGAGAGGCCAAAAAGGCTGAAATAGTAAAACTAGCAAGTCAGCAAAGAATCTTCCAGGCGCACTCACCTGAAGTGTCGACGCGGACGGCGAACTGTTCGCGAGATATGATAAGGTAGATCTGGGAGTAAGGAACTACTTAATTCCGACTAGTGAAAAAATAAATCTAAACCGTCCATCTACTCGATTCTAATAAAAAGGAAACAATCGAACCAAATTTTATCAAATTATGATATAAATTTGAGTATAATAAGGTAAAAGTAGATGAAATAATAGAACTAGTTTCTACTTCAAATGGATAGTCAGTCTTCATAAGGGTATTGTTGATGATTTTTGGACCGCAGACCATCCAAAATTGTGAATTAGAAGAACAGATAGGATTCGTGGCTCACTAAGTTGGAGTGATGCGTGTGCTACTTTTGGATATGTGCACAGTAGTGTATCACACCGCCACAATGATAGGACAGCATCTAACGGCTCTCATAAAGCCGTCTGCCCCGAACTCCGATGAGATTCTCTTCAAATTCCATGAACCCATTTCGTTTCTGCTTCTCAGAAACATCCAAGCATCGCCGAAAGGCCAACACCCAAAAACCCAGGGGGACAGGAAAATGGCAGAAGTGGGGAGGAAGCAGCACAAGAAGACTGAGCTGAGAGTGAGTGGTGGAATTGCAGGATTGATTGCGTTGAGTGGAGCTATAGCTGCTGCTGCTTTGATTTCTGTCTTCAAAAACAGAAGTAAAAGAAGACCCAACAACGATCTTGTCAACGACCCTTCGATAACGCCATTAGAAGAAGTGAATTGTAACAAGAAAGAGGAGGATGGTGAAGGGCTTCGGTCCCTCCTTCAAACCCCGCCACCATGTGAAGAAACCTGCGAACGGTATTCTTAAAGAATTTGATCAAATATGTCAATATGGATGCATCTAAATTATGTATTTAGGACAGCATCTCTGTGTCTGATGATGATTATGACCATGAATTCTTCGGTTTATCGATATGGTTTCACTAATTTAATGAATGATTAAATTTGGCCCAGTGAGAAAGATGTCTTGAGGATGTGTTCGACACCGATCGGTTCTCGTGGGCAGGTTACAATTGAGAATTTTATCCTTCACTCTCTCCATCTATCTATCTAAGTTGTCAAATTCTATTATTTGATTCGCCGACTTATTCATTAGTTTGCATTTCATTGTGGTTATAGTTGGGGTTTGAATCACTAATTAGTTGTTTTCTGTAGGAAAATGAGTCTGATTTGGGACTCAACAGCAAAGCAAAGGCACAGGCATTTGATGATTCTGGGCCTGTCCTGGATAACCTGAAAGAAAGTCTTCCAGAAGCCGATGATCATGGTGTTAGTGAGGCTGGAATTTCTGTTCCATTTGAAAATATGAAGACACTTGAAAATGGAAGTTCAAACGTTGTTGACAACAAAGAAGATCCATTCAACCTGCAACCAGCACAGACCATAGCTGTAACTGAAGAAAACTTCGAAAATTCAGAGGAAACAATGATTCCCCAAATGGAAGAGTTGATGACAACAGAAGAAAAATCAGTTCCTGACGAGGAAGATGATGGCGATGAGAAATTTGAGGAGGAAGAGGAAGAAGAAGACGAGGAGGAGGAGGAAGGGGAGGAGGAAGAAGAAGATGATGATGAAGAGGAGGAAGATGAGGCGGAAGTTGAGGAATTTTCGGATGAGAAGGAAGGAGAAGGTTCTGATGGAACGGGAGATTCTTCAACAGAATCAAACGCCGAAGCAGTTTGGCCCACTGAATCATTCGAGGTGCAGGAGATGAAAATTTGTGGAGATATACCTACAAAAGCAGTTACAGAAGAGGCTGAAATGGGTCTTGACAGGGGATTTGCTGTAAAAACAAAGAAAGAGTATGAAGAAAATGGCGGTTTTATAAGTACAAATGCAACCAAGTTTAACGCGGAGAAGGAGAAAGGAGGGTGCGCTCTTATCATTCTAATGGAGAAGGCAGTTCCTGCATCTTCCATTTCGAGGCTGTTGTTGCTCTTTGTGATGGTTGGGCTTGCTCTTCATTTGCTGAGCAGTTCTATGTCATATAATCTTCAAGATTCTACCCCTAATGTTGTTTGAATTATCTCGGTTCAAACTTAGAGCTTCCCTTTTGAAGAATCATACTTGGGTTCTTCAGTTGATAATAAGAATTTTGATCTAGTGCTCATCTTAGGGCATAAAAATTATCTTGTTATCAAACATGGGAAATGATTGACAGGATATAATCAATTGCATAATACTGCTTTTGCTATCTGCAATATGAGGTGTATTGCCTACTTTCTATTTTGGAATAGAAAAAAAAAAAGGTATATATATCATAACTGTGGTGCTTCAAATTACATCAACAGTTGAATGTGAAATGACACTCAGGCGCTGGAATTGTTACACATGAAGAATATAAGAGGCGAATTTCAATCGAGAATATCAAGAGCAGATGCTAATGAAGTATCAACTGACATAGAGATGGTTTTTGGTAATTAACGAAGTGTTGGAACCATACATCCCCTTAGTTTTTAATGACCCTTAGTTTTTAATGAAGGATCAAGCATCTCCATCTATCCTCTCATTCAATGGTGGGCATGATTAACCGTTGAAGATATCTAGCCTCATTTGATGGCGGGCATGATTAACCGTTGAAGGCTTCTATGATCTAGAATCAGAGGGACGAAACTTGTGGCCAGTAGTATCTTAATTTGAACCCAAAATAATTCTACTTGGGAGGGAAGATTTTACTCCTGCCTACCAAATTCAACTAAGCTTTTCCTGTTTTCAATTACAACATCCTTTCAAAATTTGAGTGACTTAGTTTCCAAGGATGAAATCTCAACAAATAGGACCCATCTGGAGAAGTGCTTGTCAGCTTAGCAGTTCTCTAGGCATCGAGACAGCTACCGAAGAACAAGAGTCCATATAGAAACCTATGCTCACGCAAAGTTGATGAAATCTCAAGAAATAGGACCCATCTGGAGATGTGCTTGTCAGCTTAGCAGTTCTCTAGGCATCGAGACAGCTACCGAAGAACAAGAGTCCATATAGAAACCGACGCTCAGGCAAAGTTTGAGTAGGTCCTTTCTTGGTGAGAGACAACATGAAACTGCCAAAGTCAAGACGCATATTGTCTGTTCTTTTATTCAGCATAGTGCCACAGTAGCGTCCAAGTGGATATCTCCATTCCAAATGCAATTGTGTCTTTATTTTTTGGATTATCTAACCATTTGTCTCTTGGGATCCTCAACTTTCTTCGATGCAGTTCAATTCTTTATAGTTTCTACAACCATAGGAATCGTATGTCTCGCCGTCATTCCATGCAAACAATCCAATAGCAGCAGATTCCTAGTCTGGTTGCTTGTGAAGGAATCTTGCTTCTCGAACTCAATTAAAGCCTCTTCTTTGTAATAGAATCCAAAGAACCGAATGTCTTTATATCTCAGATTAGCAGTGTGTAGAGGATTTGGTATGAACATGCTGTAACCATGTCCTACACTTCTGTCTACTTGGCCTATAAAGAACATCATATGCTAATTTTCATGAGAGAGCAATAACCATTGTGCTCAACATCATGTATTTTTCATGGTGGCCATTGAAGTATTACATGCTTCACAAGACTCACATTAGCTCTTTGCTCCTGAGACCCTCAAATTAAGAAGAGGTAATTGAGAAAATTCAAATAAATAATTAGTTTACATGAGGAACCAGGCCCCACATAAAGGTCCCATATAACATCGGCTTTGAAAGAGAACGTCAAAAGCTACACAAATCCCATGTCAGTTGTGTATTGGAGAAAGATTTGGATGAAAATCCCTGCCTTGCATATGAACTCGCACCCATACGACACAAGCCTGTATCTAAATTCAAGCGCTAGGAAACATCATCCGTCCTAAGCTTAAACTCAATAAACCTCAACAAAACATAGGCAAAGGTGCGATCATATCACCTGGCATGGCCAATCCTACTTTTGAATCAGGTGATTACTGGGGGCTCTTTATCATGTTGATATCATCTGATCGTCCAGATCAGATTGCATATAAACTATTACGTCCTTCACATGGTGGGCATCCCCATGTTACTGTTTGCTCTATCGTAGGCTGATACTTGGCTCTTCTTTAATCATTTATTGGCCACTCTTATTGGAGGTACAAGTAGTAAATCCAATACTGGAAAGTGCAAACAGAGCGCAGTCAAGAAACTTTCTACCCGCGTTTCTCCTAAAGTGTTCAACAAATCTGACCAAGCAAACAATGTGATTCTTCCGCCCACTAATGAAGGAAGCAGAAACCAAAGCAACAGTTAGCATCGACACACCCCTTCTATGATGGTTTTGCACTGTCAAAATGGTGATTTAAATGGGTATGATTTTAGACTACCATGACTAACTAAAGCATATGCGTACAATACAACCACGTTACAACCCTTGAGTAACTAGAGTTTCTGCATGGAAGAAGGAAGTGGGCGTTCACCGTCTATAACAAAAAAGGATAATGCAATTATGGGTCGATCTCAATATTTTTAAACATGAATGGCACATTGAGCAAACTAGTTTTTATTCCAAGTAAAGCAACCCAGTAAATTTGCACCATGAATTTTAAAAATGAAATTGAATCATATTTCCAAAAGGAAAAATCACATGAGCAATCCCCAACACAACCGGCAAAGCCAAAAGTACACATGTTATACAACAATCACTACATTACGAGTAAAATTTTCCTCAAAGAAAATAGGGTCCCTGATGCTACCCAGCTTGACTAATGAAAAGTTATTCTCCACACATATATCCGAATAGGAAAAGGGAAACAATAAGCCTTTCGCATGCCCAAAGAGAACACACAAAAGAATTATTGAAAGAGATGAGATCAAGCTAAGTGTTTTAGTCGGACAACTTAGTCAACCGATGAATGGTACTTTTTGCAAGCCTATTGCTTGGATCAATCTTCAGAACGGCCCTCAGATCCTCTGCCCCAAGTTTGTACTTCTCGGAGCTTTCATACAAGAGTGCACGCTGAAGTAATACAGACACATTTGTCTTATCATTCTCAAGAACCTGAAAAAGAAAATTCGAAGTATTATTCCTTGTCAAGATAAATAAAAATACGGCATAGCATTTGGGCAATTACGCTAGCTAAACACTAGAACAAGCCTCTTCAACTAGGAACCTTCTGACACCTCCACTTCAGCCACCATATGCTAATAATGCAAAGGAATACAGGATTTATTCATTTATCACATTCAATCACATTGGAAGCCAAACCTGATGGGCTTTCATATGGATGCCGTGGGAGAGAAATTAAACTAAAGCAATCCAAATGTAAGGATAATGGGTTATTTTCAGGCCAATTTGATGGAAAGATCTCCATGTTACTCCTGGATGGTCATGATTGGCAGGAAATAATGCAACTATTATGAATAGACTTGTCATTGAAAAGATTTGTTAAAACACCTGTTGCACAGGAATTCGCTATATGCCCAAAGAGAAAAGCTTCATGCTTTCACTCTCCTCACAAAACAAAACAAACTCTCACAATGCTAACACTTAAACACTTCTCTCCTTAATATACACTCACTAGTTTCCCCTTCATCTCCTTCAACGTCTATCATTTACAACCTAACCAAAACATTGAGCATAAATCCCCTCCCATAACCATAAGAGCTCTTTGACTGCCGGAAAAAGTCTCTCAAAGGTGCAATTAATGTGCTGACCACCTGCCAACCAAAAGTTGCCAGCATTTGGAATTAATGAAAACTTCTTTGCCCACCCAAATCCTTCTCCCGCATCCATGTTCTTCTATTGTTCATAGCTTTCATTCCATCAGAGGAACTCTTCTGCTTATTGACGATAATTGAAGAAAATTAAAGTAAATCTCAACTATGATGAAGCAGAAAACCTAGTTGCAAATATTGTTATGAAAAATTAAAAATCAATGTAACTAAAAAGCTCAAATCAAAGCTTAGCATAGCCATCTGGGGAAGTGTTGAACATTAAATTCTAAGTGGGTTTTTAAAAGGATGGGAGGGCAGAAAAACTCAGCAGAAAAATAAAGAAGGGGTTAGAGCATAAGTTTTACAAAAATCTTTTATTAGGTACTAAGGTACATGACAATATTAAAAGGTTATGTCTTTCAATGTATAGCAAATCCATCCATAAATAGTTACATGACAATATTAAAAGGTTATGTCTTTCAATGTATAGCAAATCCATCCATAAATAGTTACTTGACTAACCCTTGTAATTTTTATTTTTACAACATTTTGTAATAGACATTTGCTTGGTGTATGGATCACAGGCAGGAACAGGAATAACATGAAATTCATTCCAATGAATATGATTAAATCTTTCCCTTGATCCCTCTATACTAATAGCGTCCTTCATGTCTGGTCGCCTTCAGGAGCAGAAGTAACATAAAGTGCATTGCAACATATATGAATCCCTCCCTCCCTCCATGAGGCTCATCTAAAAGATGCAGATTATTAGACTGGATTTCCAAAAGTCCAGTAATGTTTTCTCAGGCCCCAAAAGAACAAGCCATTTTTTTTAATGAAAAATCCATTCTTACCATTCCATGGATTGACATGTATATCCCACTAAAAGCTTGTGCATCCTAGCACAGTTTTCATCCAATCATAACTGAAGATCTGGGCCCCAAACAAGTTGAGATTCCAATTCAACTGAGCAGCTCATGTCTGATCAAATCGCATAAAGCACAAACTGATCAAACTCTAGGTCCAAAATGCCCATTCAAGGATTGTATTAAAAATAGAGCTTTAAACATTGTTAGGCTGTAGCAAATCCCTATCAATAGTTTAGGATGATTCAGACAACCACCTCTAAACAGAATTTAAAATGATGACCATTAAGCTACTACATTTTTTAAAAGTTTTCTCTTCTTTTTCTCCATACTCTTAATTTTTTGTCAATAATATCTTAAAGGAGGAGAGTTCGAATCACAATAATGTAATGATAGGATAAGAAGAAAATTGAAAATTATATCAACCAATCTTTCATGTGCAGAATGGCTCTATACACAGTAATGCCTTGACCCTAGAGCAGGTACATGATTATTCAATTGAGTGATAATTTTTCAACACTTCCGACCTGGGAAAGAAAACCTAGAAGAGTAACTCATCTGGGAAGCTCAAGCTGAGACTTGTCTAGTGTTATAGAGACTCCTCAAAATTATTCTTCTAACCTTAAAATTTTCAGTCTATTCACCCCTCTTCTGGATCAAATTCTCCTATATTGTTTTGAGTGCAAAAAATGGATGCAATTGGTTTTAAGAAGAGATGCAATCTGTTCAAGCCATTAAAAAAGAAGAAGAAAAAGAAGAAGAAGAAGAAGCTTTTCCCTTCTTTGGACCTTTTAACTCATTGTTAGTCACTCTGTAATTTTATTTGGGTATGATCCACTTCACAATAGTCCACACCATATGCACATTGTGGCTGAAGGAAATTTATTGCGAAAACAGCAGTAACATAAGTGCATATTCATAGCTGGCAAGAAATGATATTGCATTTCTGTACAAACATGATGAAATTAATTCAGAAAATTCTGAAAAAAAAAATGAAAGAAGGTGAGAGGTTTTACCTGTGAACAATCAGCAATTGCCTTCTTGTATTCCCCAACTTCCTTATAACATGAGGCTCTGCATGTCAAAACCTCTGCAGAACCAGCCTCGTCGCCAGATTTCTCAATCAGCACTACAGCCCAAGATAACCATTTTATAGCATCAGCATACTGGCCTTGCTTATGATTATCCAGTCCCTTACTTTTTGCGGTCGAGGCAGTCAACCCAGCAGGTGGGGGTGGAAGCCCTTCAAGCTCAGTTGTGCCACTTGCATCATTTCCTCCAAAATCCGAATCCAGAACCCAGTCATCGGCTTCTGAAAATGGCTGATTTCCTGATCCATCATCTGCAGCTGTGAAAGTAGAAGCAGATGCTGATGATGAAAACAATGTATCAAGCGGATCAACACCCACTGATTGGGGTGCAGCCGGCGGCTTATCTTGGGCCTTCGGCATGCCAAAACCATCCATGCTTGGAAAAGAACTGGAATTTGATACATTAGCACTTGGGGCATTTTGAAATGCGCCAAAATAGTCACCGCTGCCGTTATTCTGGTTAAGCGACGAAGATTTTCCCGCCATGGGCTGCGGCTTCTTAGACCCAAAGTCAGCTAAAGATCCAAATGGATCTTTGCCGGAACTAGCAGAACTCATGGGCGCTTCAGATTTCATTGACGGACCCATGGAATTTACTCTCTTCTTATCATTATTCACGGAATTAAATGTCCCTGAATTCTCGGTAGATCCCCAGTTGTTGTTTTTAACCGGAGCGCTCTTCTTCGGCAGTGAATCTGCCAAATTCCCCATCGAATACGAATTCCTTGACGGGACAGCGTCTTTCAAAGGGACGTTCGAGGCCCCCTTCCCTTGGCCTAGGGCTGACCCAACGAGATCACCGAAGAGATTCGGATTCTTGGCAGGAATCCCAAGATTCGTTCCTGAAGCGGGGGCGGCGGATGTCCAGCTTTTGCCAAGGATGTCGCCGACCATCGAAGTCTGGTTGGAGAGGGTGGATCTGGGCTGTTGTGCAGGCGCTGGTTGGTAGGTCCAAGAGGGCTTGTTCGGAGTCCACGATGGCGTGTTCAACGTCGACGAGGTCGGTTTGGAGGGAGAGGAATAGGATGGCATTGGCGCAGAGTAGGAATTGGGAGCGTTAACAGATGGGTTTTTCTGATCTTTGAGAGGTCGGGCACCGGAGGAAGAGCGATTTGAGGGGATGCCGAAATCGAATTGGTAGTTGCTGAAGGAAGATGGAGTGTGCGACGAATTGGGTCTGGAATTCATCGTCTTCTGATCGTGGTGAATGGGTCTGATGATGCTGAGATGAGAGAAAAAGAGAGAGATGTACCTGATGATCGAGATCGGTATGAAGAGAGAGGCAGATGCGTAGGATAAGATCTGGAGAAGGATTTAGGATGCTAACCTGCGCACCCACCGAGAGAAGGGGAGGGAGATTTTGCCTATTTGACGGCAATGGCAGCGGCTTCTTCTTCTTCCGATTTCCACGAAATGCAAAAACGACTCGAGGGATCAGAAATCTTGCATGTCGGCAAGCGTGCCCGACTCGATACACGTGTGACGGATCCTGACCGTCTATAAAAGCGTGTGATGAGGATACGCATTTTCGTGGAACAGGGCAGTCGGAAATATTAGCAAAATAAATATCGGAGCGCACAGGCTTCGTCCACCAACTCTAACTGAATCAGGGGATATGCATGTAACACATGAAAAATCAAAGCTATATCTCTTGGAATAATATCCGTCCAATTTTATTTTATTTTTTGAAAAAGAAGATGATAAGCTGCGGAGCGCAGATGACAGAGCTTCTGGCACACGAGGTTTTAAAGAATTTGGTGGCATGCATTTCGTGTTTCTTGCGTTGGTGAGATTGCGACAGTTATTTTGTTACTACGCCTCAACTATATGATATACAAATTTTATCAATTTTTAAAATTAAAAAATGTCAATTTTAATCTTATGAAGACAAATATGCAAAAAAGATTAAAACTTAAGCAGGCAACATGCAAACAGCCAATTTGCAGCCTATTGGCCCTATTCTAGAATTATCATGTACTAAATTTTAATGCTACCATTTTACTTGGCATTGGATATTTGGTTGTTTAACCGGGATAAACGTTTAATAGAATCCAGTTTTATAGCTGAAATGATCCTTAATCACTTGCCTGCATGAAGACCTTCATTTATGTATTTAACCACTCTCTCTACTTATTAGTAGTGGAATCTTCTCTCTTCAATGTCGCAACAATTCATGGCTTTAATTAGATCTCGAGTTACACCCGTTACCAAGAAAATTCATTTGGAAAATCATGCAATTAATAATTTACCCCTTTGGCATCCACAGAAAATAAATACCTATTCTATTTATTAGGATGATACACGAGCTTCTAGACATTAAAAATACAATCACGTTTGAATTAAGATATAATTACTACCAAGCGTTACCCCCTTCTCTTTTTGGACGTCTGGAGTTCAATGTCCAGACTTCTGAAGCCCTTTTATACCCTATTTGAATAAACCTCTTCTTTTCCTTTCTTTGAAGACCTTGTTTGCATGGGGTTTGTTTGCTTCCTGTCTAGAGAGAAAACCCACCTTTTTGCATGAATGTTGTTGATGATTTTTGTACTACATCATTAATGCAAGGTTTTTTCAAGTTAGACCAATTAAGGGTCGACAAGAGAAATGCTCAAATGAAAAGATCATGCATCCTCTTTGTTTCAATGGCTTTTTTTTTCTCCATTCAATTAATGACCTAAATATAAATAAATGGTCTACGAAAGTAACATGCCCATTGGCACATTCAAATGAAAACCAAGCAGAAGATGGGGAATCCGAATTATCCAATGACATGCATTACTACTTTTTCTACCGTTGCAAAAATGATGAATTTTATCTTAAAAGTAACAAATTTCGGTACAGGAAATATTAATGCTGATGTCTTGGATCTTTCAATTATTTCCTTTTTCCATTTTATGTGTGCGTGAATGTATGATTCAAAGCAGGGAAGCCCTCTATTGATCTTTGCTCACTGAATCAAGGGACAACTCATAAGATAGTGCAAATTCTACATATTGACATTTATGTATACAATTAAGCAAGTGCGATTTGGAAATTACGGAAAATAAACATCTTGATAAATATGACAAAATTCTACATCTGTATGTATGCCTTGTAAATGTAAAATGAAAGAATGACTACTGCCATCAGCTCGACCAACATCTCGATGCATGTAAGCTCGAACAGACAGAAATGCAGATCTGCTCGCTTATTACAATCAACTGATGTCGTATCTTCATTACATTTTTTTTTATGTATTAAATACGATCTCGTGAGCAGGTTGATACACGTCGTCTTTGGATCATCACATTCAAACCCTCGAAGAAGAAATCACAAACACTTTTACATGGCGGCTGCTTCTAGCTAGCTACCCTTTGATGAGGCAAGGAGGTGGGTTTTGCACGCCGGATGTGGTGACTTGGGCATGGTAGCACAAAGAGCCAAGCTTGTCGGTGGGGTCCTGATACTTGAGGTCGATATCACTTAGCTGAACGTTTTGGCATGGAACAGCAGAGCTGCAATCCAGATTTACCGCGAGTTTGCTGTAGGAAGTTCCTCTGATGTTCTTGTACACAATGTTGCT
>JAYJMB010027366.1:7525-38064 GCA_036873735.1 Pouteria campechiana
TCTTTTTTCAATATTTTTAAAGTAGTGGTAACTCGAAGTTTCCCTGTTGATTGATGGCTATGAAGGGATGATAAAAAAAAAAAAAAAAAAAAGACTATATGGGGTCCAAATTAATTTTCTTATTTTTTATGGCGTTAAAGTGGTGGTAAGTCAAAGAAGTGATAGCAAAGTAGTAGGTTTTAACTTGGTTAATTTATATCTTGCTCTTATTGCAGGGAAATGGTTCCATGGTAATGTCATGCAAGTTTTCATGAAAATGATTAGTTTAGAGTTTAGAGCCACCAGATATGTTAAACTCAATTCATTCATGGAGCCTAGCACTCTGTTTTTACCTAAGATTCATGAAATTATCTCAATTGAAAACTTAAATAGACAACAATATTCACATTGTTTAAGAATAAATATGCACTCTTTGAAGTTCTCTTCCTATATATGACTCATCCAATTATTCAATTAAGATGGGTTTTAAAATTTTAATTAAATAACCAATGCTAAAAAGACTAATGAATTGATTTAAAATATATGTTATCATGGCCCCAAATCAATCATTCACATGGAAATTTTTAAAATAATATTATCATAGAATCATTTCCTCTTTCTGTAACATTCACCGGCTGATTTTAAGCTGGAACTTCAACCATTCAACTAGTACTTTCCAAATAAAAGCTCCGTCATGGGCTAATGGATATTACAAATGATGTATTATATACATCGAAAAGTGATGTCATGATAATGTCACAAAGGAAATTTCGATACAAATAGTCCAGTTAGGTTCATAATGATGTACAAGCTAAATATAATTTATTCATCTTATTTAACATCACTTCTTTGGTGAAAATTCAAAGAACTAGCTTAATTCAAAACTTAAATCAATCACAAATAAAGATAAATTTTCAATTGAAATAATTTTTAAATTTTAATAATTTTTTAAATTTTATTTAAATAAGTGATATTTATTATAATAAATGGATTAAATTAAGCCTACCTAGGTTGTTTGTTTAGAGAAAGGAAAGAAAATGAAAAGTAAATTATACAATAATATCAACAATAAAGTAAATAGAATTAAAATAAATATGAGTAATAATTAGAAATACAAGTAATAATAAAAAATAAAATTATTATGGTTGATAAATGTGAATTTTCTACGGTAATATTAAGCGGGAATCATTTCCCATGTTATATATGGGGTAGAATTTCCAAGGTTGCGGCTTCACATGCAAAGGTACTACGTGTACGGACAAATGTTGTCGGCAGACTGATAAAGATGAAAATAAGACAATGCAACTGTCTATAGTTAGCCTCCTTATACAACCCACCTTATTTCAGCTGCCTTAAATGCCTTTTGGTTTCTGATATTGCTGCATAGTGAGAAAGGCCTGTTTGGATGTACCACAAAATGCAAGTTGAATTTGCATTTGAGAATGAGTTCAACGTGACATTCTAGATTAAGCATTAATCCGTTTAGATTATAGTTTGGTTTTTGCATGCATTTTAAAGTAAAAGAATACATGCTCATTTAATCATTTGATTGAACAAATAGGAAGAAAAAAAGGTATCATTTTGTCATTTGAACAAGTCCCATGTGAAGAATTTGCTGATGAATGTGTTTTTGTCTTTTTTAAATATCACATGATTCAAGGCTCACCAGAAAATTAGACTTTTAATTCAAGCAAACTACTTTCAACTGCTAGCTAGGATATCTGAGCTGTGACAAATTGATGGTGAATCTGATTTTGGAATGTGATGCTAGGAATTGCGTAGATGTCTAATTTTGATTTTTAGTATTACATTTCCAATAGCAAAGATAAGGCTTTTTATTACATGGAAAAACAAAAATTTTAGGGTTTATTTGGAAATTGTGATAAGAAAGAAAAAAGAGAAGAATTTTGTTTTTTAAAAGGTGGAGTTATTAAAGTAGTTTAGTATAATATCAATTAAAAAATAAGTGAAAAAAAAACTCTTCCTCCTTTCCCTTCCTATTGAAGATGATTCAATTTGCCTTTGGCTAGCAGACTTATTACAGTGCCTAGATGGTAGCACGAGGACATACCTCATAAGTCTTTTTCCTGTTCAAGGCCACCTCCAACGTCATATACCATAAAAGTGAGTACACCCATGCACGGAGCCTCATAAATGTAGTCAAAATCGCATAAATTGAAGGGAAATTGAAGTCTACAATTCCATGTATTTTTTGAATTTGGTATCTCTCTTCAGCCATCCATTTCATGCTAAGGAGATGATGGACAGTTAAGATTGCTCAAGTGTGCAACACTTTCTGCCACCCCAACTAGAGAATTCATGGCAAGACAAAGGCCTCTTCATTTACCACTCTTGGACCAATCACAAGACACTGACACTTCGTACATTTGGCTCATAACAAGACGAAATAGATAGCACTATCATCAAGTGGCACATAAACACCCAAGCTCTTTGGGACCGCATGTTGTATACACGTTACTCTCTGATGTGCTCTCCTTCATGCTTGCCCCTGGGACTGAACCACATATGTGCCAATAATGTGGGCCTAGTTACAGCAAAAAGCAGTGTGAGACAATAACAATAACAATGAGGTCCCCATTCTCTGCATCTTTTATTAAAGTGGTTTTTATCAGGCAGGCATCAATATCACTAGGAACATACATGAAAGATTGGTCTTATTTACTTGATAAGAGTGCTTTGATGTTTGAAACCTAAGGCTTATTTGGAGGGTGTAATATAAATTTACCTTAGAAGATGAGAAGAAATAAAGCCAACAAGGAGGGAGAAAAAATGCAAAAAAGATATTAGAAAAACAATACATAGAGATAACATAAAAAGACTTCTTACCAATATTTAATTGATGATGAAAAAGAGAAGTTTAACCATTAATGGTAAAATCAATTAAGATAAATATATATCTTATTAAATAAAATAATAAAAAGAAAATTTTCTCTTCCTTTTTAGTATCTACCCAAGCCCTTTCTAGTACCCAGAGGGTGTAAAAGAAAAGAAACATTAATCTTTGAATAAATTTTTCCTTTTTTGTTTTAAGATCATAGGTGTTTAGACTCATTACACACAGGAGTATTAGGATGTGTACTCTATTACACTAGACTATTAGACTACACAACCTTTATTATACTACACTTTGTATTTCAACTAAGCCGGGTATTTCCAATTCAAATTACACTACTTTCTTTCTAATCATTATTCTCATTTTTTAATAATTTATTCTTATATATAATCTACTTTTGAATCATTTAACTTTATTCTTTCAATCATTCATCTAGTTTTTTCTGATACATATCCAACTATATACGTTATTCATCATGTTAATTTATTTTATCTAAATATACTCTGCACTTTTAAGTTCTAATACACTCCCTAATATACAAGTGTGTAGTGATTCCAAACACACCCCAAGGGTTGTAACTTTATTTACAGGTATACAGGTGTAGTAAAATTCAGACAAATGCCTCAATGGTGGGGTATGATGAGGGGCTGCAACTTGACAGATGAAGCTGAATGCACAAGGACAGCATGGTGGAGGATGAAGAAGGTGACTGCTCTCCAACATGGGTATTGTGGTCTAGTAATGTGTTCCACGTAAATGGGGTGCAATTCATTTGTTAGATGGCCCCATGTGGTGTGCCATGGCCACCACGGCAAGTGATGAAGCATGAAATTTCACACATCAGAAAATGATGGTAAGCAGCAGTACAAGGCATTCAATGCTCAAGCTGTATGTCTTTGTATGAGTGGGCCATGCACCAGGGATCTCCCGTTCTGAAATATTTAAGATCCCAAGCAGAATATTTAGCCTTATGATGCTGACAAGAAACTCTTCCGAGTGGCACAAGTGGACCCAATATAGAAATATTATCAATCTACATGAGTGTAGAAGCTGTCTAATTAGGTGTGCAACCAAGCCCTAAAGAGCCAGATTCAAAAGAATTACATCCCCTACATTTAATTTGGGGGAAAATAAGGCACTTGGAAAATTCCCAAGGTGAAATCCGGGCTTGTCCTCTTTCTTTTGGCTGACAACAATTCAGCTATGCTTCACTTACATGTTTGATTACAAGGATAAGGGGAGGATACATGCCCTTTCTCTTATCTTTTTCGTTTTTTTTATCTGATTTGATATTTGCCTATTTTTATTTACTCTATGCAAACTAACTTTTCTCTTCTAATTGCTTATATATTTTCAATCAATATCTTTATTGTTTGCTTCAAATATTTTTTTATTTTATCTTTATTTATTTTACAATTGGCATACCTTTTTTATATCATTTTCATTTATCTATCTTTTTTTTCACTTATTCCTTTGGCTTATATCTCCAATCAATTAACCCTTGTAGTATAATTGGTATAGGAATTGCAAAGAAGCCAGTCTTTAAACTGCCAATCTTTAAACTAATTAGTAGTTTCATTTATCCATCTTATGTTCACTTATTCCTTTCCTTATATCCCCAATCAAAAAAGCCCCCATAATATAATTGGTATAGGAATTACAAAGAAGCGAATCTTTAAACTTATTATTAGTCATAATGAGATATACGAGATGTAGATTGAGCAAAGTAAAATTTATCAATTTTATCTTTTAAATTAAAATCAATTGTCATGGTATAAAAAGATTTTATTACAAAATAATGGTTGAACTTGACTAACCTAAAAGCTTAGTTTGATTGTTCAGAACTTGAGCAATTTCTTTCGAAATTTAACTTGATTTTGTTCTAAAATTTATTCATAATAAGCAAACATAATAAATTGAATCCCATTTCACATTTGTTAATAAATAGACTAAAATTCACAAATAAAATTGGAGAGATTTTGGTGTAGGCTAATTGATGATACTAGATTGTGGTATTGGGTAAATGCTGCAGATTGTCATCATAGAGAATATTAAATGTAATTATTATATTTATTAATGTCTTAGATTTTTGTGAGACTTATAATTGTGGATTTAGCAGATATTATTTTATTTATAAAATTTTAAATAATTTTTTCTATTTGTGAGATTCTTGTTATTGCTTTTATAATTATGTGATATCTAAAGTGCGATAGATTTGTGAAGATTTACGCTTAGAATTTCGAAACATTTAATTATGTTGTTTTTGAGTCAGGGCTATGACACTTAGGTTTTTTCATGTACAATTATTTTTTTCCATCAAATTCATCCTAAACATCATATTTAGTATCATTTAATTATTTAAAAATTAAAAATTATTTCAATTGAAAGCTCGTGTAGGTCACAATATTCAAAAAAGTAATTTTAGATAATTATTCTTATAAATTTTTATTTTTATGGCTTACTTAAATGTCCAATTAAGATAATCTTTAAGTCATAAAAATGATCATGAAAATAAATATGATAAATAATCTCTTTAAGCATCATGATACATGAAAATTATGAGATTGGACAATCAAACCAAGTTTACAAAAAAAAATTCAGTTGAGGGCAATTTAATTATAGTGTACTTAAGAGTTGTAATATCAGCACAATGTAAACAAAAAGAGAGAGAAAATATATTTTTGGAAACGATAAGAGAAACTATAAATCATATTGAAAAAAGAGTAAATTAGTTTTTGCAAATAAACACCAACTACCAAAATAGACCCTCGAAACATAAGCCTTTGGACGATTTAAAAAATAAAAAGGAAA
Source organism: Pouteria campechiana (assembly GCA_036873735.1). NCBI lineage: Eukaryota > Viridiplantae > Streptophyta > Magnoliopsida > Ericales > Sapotaceae > Pouteria > Pouteria campechiana. Next base: position 13,170 of record JAYJMB010027366.1, read on the forward strand.
TAAAAGAAAGAGAGAATCATATGAATTTATGGGACGGTTCGTGAATGCCATTTAACGCAAGATACGACGTGTCCAAAAAACATGTAAATAAAAAAAGTAGTGGAGATGTGCAGCACACGTCGCCTGAGACAGCCACACATGTACGGAATATTTAAATAGCATTTCACTGTATCGTGTCGCCCCATCGGCCACATTTTTCACGGTTTTGACCGTTGTTGCTTAGTTGAGCAAAGTTACTTTTGGCCATTAAATGATTTTAAATGTTGTAGCCTGTGAAAACTTTTTTCACAGGCCACAACATTTATATTATTAGATTTTATTCGACCATTGCTTACATTGGTTTAGATGACTTCTTTGGCTTGCCAACTCTACCATCAAATATTCCTAGATGCTAGCTCTTGAGGATAATAACTTGTTGGATTGCAATGGTTTAAAATAATAAAAATCACTAATCCTCGTTTATAATTTTTCACCTTCGTAGTCTATCACATTATTAATTCATTATGTAAGGAAAGTAGTTTGTTATAATTTAATGTGGGATTTTTGTAAATTAGATCCTTTATGTTTCCACGGCTAAAAAGTAACTTAGTTATTTTTAGATTTTACATATAAAACCGTCGGCTTGATTTGTAGAATGGATTTTGAAATTTATGGAATGAATTCCATGGAAATTCTCTATTTCCTATGAGCTTATTAGATATTTACTTTCATTAATAGTTTTATTTTTTATTATTATATATATTTTAAATCATTATCTCTTAGTTATTTTATCTTTTTAATTAACATTATTCTTATATTATTATTGATATCAATTTTCTTTCTATTCAATTCCGATCAAAGTAAATCCACTCCACCCATGAGGCCTTTTATAAATTTTAATTTTTAATTTTTTTCATAGTGTTTTCAAAACAAGATTAGACTGGCCGGTCAGGGCTAGTTCGCGGTTTAATAGTAAAATATTTTTTATTTTAAATTATTAGTAAAATAAAAAATAAATTAAAATAGAATATTATTATACAAAATATCTACATATTTAGATTAAGATCTTTAATTTAGATTTTTCAAAAATATTTTATATTATTTTTTTAACTTTTTTTAAAAGAAGACTGGTACAACCGGTTAAGTTGACCATTGGAACCAGTTGAAGTATAAAATGGATGTTGACCGATTCAATCACTGGTACGGTTTTTAAAACATTGTACTAAATCCTACAATGAAGCCCATGGAACGAAAGGCCATGCCTAAGGAAAAAGGACATGTGTTAAGCCAAAGATAAGCAGGATGAAACATAGCATCACAGTCTAGCAGCCAGATGGAGCTGAAAGAGCATCTACGGTACCACTACACTGAAATTCAAGAACAAGAGTACAAATGGCAACAGAATTATTTAAGTCCATTGCCCAACTTTATAACTTCCAATATGACTTTCCCACTCATGAAGCAACGTGTCCTTTCCAATTTGTCTATAACCATTAATGAAAAGATAATAGCACATTGAGTTGCTTTCTACCTGTGGATAGAGATGAAACTCGTGTAGGTCAAATCCAAACAGATCTCAATTAATATTCCAGCCTCATTACAGGAGGCGCTTAAATTAGATTTTGTAAATTTAGGTCCTCTTTGGATTGGATGCATGGAAACATATATAGACAAAAGGTAATTAAGCATTACTAACTTTACACCTTTTAAAGTTAAATAAATATTTCCAGTCATGCATTGTATTTTTATGTAATAATGTCTATCTTTTTTATATGAACTGTATATTTTCTATAATGATCATGCTTTTGTTTGGCTTATTTTTATACTTTGTTTTTATCTCATTATCTCGCTAAAATCATTTATTCCCATTTCTTAGATAAAAATTGCGTTTCTCCTGTTCAAACACCTCTTTAATTTAAGTCAGGTTCAAGTTTAAAAAATACTTGAAGAATTTAGATATAGGGATCAAACCCAAGACGACCTATATGCAAATTTCACAGACATACTATGTGCCCATAAAGCATAAGCACAAAAGGGTTTCTTTTACTTGAATCCATGGGAGTCTCAAAGGCTTGTTGGAATATTGTTGGAAAAGGGAAAGATTTTTTTTTCTATCCTCCTTAATAACATATTTAGCTAAATTGGTGAGGTCTATATTTTAGAGTTAAATTATCCATTTTTTTATAATCAACTCTGGCTTAAAAAATATCTATTTTCTATTTATTCATTATTTCATTGAATAGACCTGGCTGTGGCGACTTGTTATAAAACAAATGAATAGTACAAATCAATAAAAAGTGGGCCTCCTTGGTTAGCTGGTTATTAAATGATGGAACTACTTTCATCATCCTTAATGCTTCATGGTCCTTCCATCCAAAATCTTGTAGTCCTAAATGAAATTAGGTAGCCTCATAAATGAACTAGTGGATAGGTAAAATTAGTTTTCAGTACGGATTCATGGAGCCCATGAAATAACGCCGTTTCTTTCCAGTAATTCAGGAATATCAATTACAAATTCTTGCTACTTTTTCCCCCAACCTCCAACACATCAAGAAAGGAGTGAGAAATTCAACGATTTGGATCAGCTAGAATCATGCATCATTTGCAAGTCACCCCTTTTAAATCTTAAATTAATTTTAAGTATTTCAAACATGGATTCACAAAAAGCAATTTAATTTGATCTAGCATATACCATATGTTTAGTTGGATGTAAAAGAGTATGCATTTAGGTGTTTGTTACAATGGAGATTATAAGAAAAAATAAAAATAGTATAAAGAATAGAATGTAATGGTATTTATATTTGAAAAAGTGTAAAACTAAGTGAAAAGATATTAAAAAATACTAAAAAGTGGAGAATCTATAAGAAAAAAATGATTAAAAAATAGATAATAATTGAAAAAACTAAAAATATACAGTGCAATATATACCTTCAATTTAAATTAACACAATTATTTGGAGTAAGGTTTTATTTGGATAGAGTGCATTAGAAAGGAGAATGTATTAGAAAGATGTGTATTAGAAAAGTAAAATAAGAATGACATTAATAATATAGGTTTTTAATAAAAATTAAAAAGTAAAAATATGGGTGATAATAAAAATAAATTATTATAATAATTAAAATGTCATATATCAATCTCAAAAGGTTTGTAAAGGTGATTTATTACTAATGCATCCATGCAAAGCCTAACAGAGACTGTAATAAGGCTTTTAACATGACTAACTTATTATTCGTGAGTTCACTCTACTGGTTGAACCAGGTAAATCAGAACCAAGCATTTAAATGGTTCAACCTCCGGTCCATTTTATAAACACTGGTTTTTTCTCTGCCCCTAAGGCACTTTTGTATGCTAGTACCCAATTATTGTGGCTTTGGCCTCTTCTAGGAACTCTATTTGGCCTTGGGCACATAAAATCCTTATATCCTCCCCTTTTGTCTCTTTTGGAAATCCTTTATCTTACAAGTCTAACTAAGGAAATTAAGATTTTATTAGTTTCAAAATCATGTCTGTCTTCAACCTAACTAATATTAAATGTCCTGATTGATGGTAGGTAGGGGCGCAACCGCCAAAGCCAATTTTATCTAGTGCTCAGACCCATTTTTTCTCAAACAGAACCCAAAGAATATAGGCTCAATGCAAACCCAATTTAAACTATCCAACTCGAACCAGCGAAAACCCAAACCCAAATTGCATTTTAGTAAAAAAATAAAAATTATATATAACATTTTATTAGCACTGCATGGTCGAACCCTTAGTCCTTAACCCGAGTGCCCTCTTTCTTCTCCGTTCTCCCTCCCCCTCACCATTGTTGGTGGGTGGGTAGTTATTCAATTGTGAAGCGTTGGTGTCTCTACCCTAGGGTTTGTGTAACCTTTCACTTCTCTGAACATTGAACATCTGTCATTGTCCACTGCTGCGATGCTGCCCAGAGCAAGCGTAGTCGATGTTTGGTGGTGATAGGTGAGAAGTTTGCCTCCATTCCTCAATCCCCTCTCCATCCATAGCTAACGGGCTATAATGAAAGCTTGCACTCACCACATTCACAACGGATGTTATTTTCCCTTCTCCCTCCCCCCTGCTGCCTGTTGCGATGAGTCAACGTTGTTGCCTTAATCGGCTAATGGTTGTGCTTATTATGGTCAGAAATTTATATGTAAAAGTGAAGAAAACTTAGTCGAAGTTTTTCTTTTGGCCATTATTTTAAGAAAACAGATGTTAGCCATCTCTCTATACAGGCACAAGTCAAGGTCTGCACATAAATGACAAGAGTCCAAATTTCCGAATATTGTAGTTCGTTTCTAGCCTTGTGATGCTAGTCTGTCAAATGTTCACATTCTAACGAAAAGTATACTCCTCTTAGATAAATTTCTCGTTTGCATTAGATTATATAAGAAATAAATAAATAATCAGAGTTGAAATTTTATCTAATTGAAAATACTCATGGTATATTATTTTTAGAAAATTGATGCACATACATAGAAGTAGCAAAATAAATCATACTGAGGAAATTAATTAAAGCACTCAACAAGAAGAAATCTATATCATTGATTTTATTATTATCATTTTTAGATAATTATTTTCACATTTTATATAAGTTTTCCAATGTGCATACCCTTGCATTTTCTTTTCTTTTTAGCTGGGGGGTTGCTTGATTGGAAGTTCGGGCGTTGATTTTGGCTTTTGGTTGTGCTTACTTGATTGTTGTAGATTTGTGGTTCGATAATTATATCAATCAATTAGATTATCACTAGATTTTCATCAACTTGAAACTAAACCCGAGCCCAATTTTCAAAAATAGGATTAGAGTTTAGATTTTACAAATAGAATTAGGATCGAGGTGAACTTGAGTTTCATAAGCCCGAGTTGCACCCCTAATGATAGATGTAGCTTCAAAACCAATAAAATCTTAAAATCCCAATCAAATTTCCAAAATGGGTAGTCTTATAATAACTAAAAAGAATGTGCCCACCAAAGTATAGTGCTCATGTGAGAAAGTCCCTCAGCACAAATGCAATGTTAATTATAAAATTTTTATAGAATTAGAAATTTCTAACCAAAGTAATGTTTGATATTTTAATTAAATAAAGGCTACTAAGTATGATGTTAATCATGTCACTTTCATTAACTTATCCAATTTTACAAACATTAATTCCCTAATTATAACATCATATATGTATGCCCTTTGCATTACTAGGAAATGTTTCACATGCATGATTTTATGTGAATAGATACCTAAGTAGACTATGTAAAACATTTTTACTGGATAATCTTCTAAGATCTAATGCCATACATGCGCTTAATATTTCTGCATAGAAAGTAAGAATAAAACATAAAAATGATATGTTCCCCATCATTTTAATAAAATAAGCATTTTTTTTGTAATTTATTTGTCTAGAAGGGTGTGCCCATTGCCCAATAATCTAGAAAATATAGAGAATTTTATTTTTCATATCTTTTAATTATTATGGCATCTAATTACCTCAATAACCCTTTTTCTTCTTATTATTTATATTTTCAATTTTCATCCTTTATTTTTATATAAAAAATTTATTTATTTTATTTTAAATTATAATTTTCTATCTTATCATTATTTCTTTTTTTATTTTCCATTTTTTTAAATCACGCCCTAATATATTCCCTTTCAATTGACAAGGTCTACCATCATCAAATTAATAGAAAACAAAAAAATTATTTGGATAATTTTTTATTTCTAAAAATAATTGTCATCTGCTAGTATAGAAAGCTTGAAGATGTAGTTATGTCTCTAAATCTCCACTTGTTTATGTCCTTTTTTCTAGTCATTTTCAGCCAAGGTGGCCCCCACACATGCCTAGAATCAATAAATAAAATTAAGATGATAGAATTTTACTCTTGAATGTAGATTTGATAGGATAGAAATTTTGAATGTACTTAAAAATTAATAGAATATAAAATGTTAACAAAAATATTTTATTGCATTAAGACTTAAAATGTAACATAGATTACTCTATATCACTACTAAGAGGGTATGTAGTCCCTATTACACACCTTTTATTATATTATATTCTATATTTTTCCTACTTTTTTTTCAATCATATTCTTACCTTTCAATTAATATTATATTTCTATATACTTTTTACATTCTAATTATTCATTTATATCCTTTAGGTCATTTGTATACTTTTAAATATTAATTTAATTATTTACAAATTACTCATTAAATTATTATATCTTTTTTGCAGCATATTTTCTACTCACATTACATTACAGATTTATATGCATAACTTTTTACACCCAACTAACACACCCTATTGTTACTTAAATGGATAATCAATAACATTAATATATATATACCACATTTAAAAAGTGAAATGATGTGAAATTAAATAATTTTTATATATGTATGTACCTTTATAAGGACATGCTTTCGCAAAACTATATATAATATTTAAAAGCATAGTTTTGCCATAGGAATATTGGAAAGCCCATGTTACATATTTGGATTACTTAGTGTATAGCATCATATAATTTTTTATAATACAAAAACAATAAAATTTATATTAATATAACAAGATTTAATTAAGAACTACGGATCTTGGAAATTGGAACTGATGCCAACACACTTCACTTCATGTGCATAGCTTTCGCACGTGGCTATTTAATATACAAAGAAATTTATTATTTTTTATATTGAAATTTGAGATAAAATCTTTTTAATATTATTACTATATTTATTATGAGCCAGCACTTGGGAACGTACATCTACGTGCCCAATCCGGGCACGTCGAGCTGAAACGACACGTGTTCAAACGCCAAAAAGATTCCGTCCTAACAACTGACGGCCGTTTGAAGAGTTCCGTCAACAAAGCCACGAGCCATGGTTTGCAAACCATCTAAAAATGGCGCGCCGCTACCTAGCTGTAGCCGCGTGCTTGCCGACGGGTGACGACAATAAATACACCCACTGCCCCGATATCTCTTATAGCACTCGTAATGAGTCCGTCCTTTTCAACATAAGTGGATCCCACATTCCATCCGATCCGTTATAATGTGGGATCCACCATCATTCATCCTATTCGTCTGATTGATATCTCATCGGTTGGTCCGATTGTTCGATTTCATGTAGATATGTGAATTCAACGGCCAGGATGACAGCATGAAGGGGGTTTGGTTGTTCGTCTGGATTCCATGATGGGCCCGCTGCTCAGAAATTTTTCATACGCTGACGGTGGGACGCACGTGCTGCTGCTGGTGGTCAAGATAGGAGAATTGGTAGGCGGCGCGTGCTCGCGTGCGACGATCGAGAGAGGCTTCTACTTTTCCTATCCTTGGTAAGTGGGGCCCACCCTGTGTGATATTAAGAAGCCCGTCACCTGTTTCTTTAATTTTGGCACGTAAATCTAAAATACGAACATTAAATCTTACGTGGCGGGACACCATCAGCCGTGCGCCAATCCGCACGTACGGTTTCAATACTCTGACAAGCGGCAGGCGCTCCGGACGCACGTGCGTGATAAGGAACGGGTTTATCGAGAAAGGATCGCCGCTGGCGGGAGCCATCCAAGATGCCGTGGGGGCGTAAATCAAGTTGCTTGAGTTTATTTCTCAATTTAATTTTAATTTTATTTATAGAAATTTTAATTAATTTTTAATTTTATTTTATTTGTAAATTTTTAATTTAATTGTAATAATTCAGTTAAACCCCTTTCATATGTGGCTCATGGGAGGGGCAACAATGCTTGATGAATAGGGAGATGGAGACAGAGATAGTGGCGCGTAGGGAGATGGAGATAAAGACAACCTTCAGACATAGGACGACAGGTTCACTTGGATATCTTTATGAGCTGAATGGTTACAACACATCTATTTTCTTCATCCTCAAAAAATTAGGGACATTAGCGAGAGAGGAGAAGAGGGAAAAGAAGACCTTGTTGTTGTGAAGGTGTTATTGTTATGAAATATCGTGATCAAGAAGAAGAAGTGATCAAAAAATCTTCATGGATTATCACAGAAGTAAGTGAATAAATAAACCCCTTAACTTGTATAACTTTTAGATCCATAAAGTTTATATATACATGTTCTTGTTTACAAAATTTTGAATGATATGAATGATGTTATATACAAGTATAATGCTAATAATAGGGTGATGAATGAAAAAAAATGGTACATACTAGATAGACAAAAAATTGAGTTGAATTTCCAAGCAAATCAAAAATATTAATTTTTGGGTTATGTGCAAGGTTTGTATTAGGAATCTGATCTATCTAATGTATCTATCATATGTGCATTTAGTTTTCATATTAATTTCATGAATTTTGGATGAGAAATGAGTAGTTATTTTAATGAAAACGTTATGTACATTAGAAATGCACTCTTATGTTAATTCTTATAAATGCGAAAATTACATATAACATATTGGTCTCGAATTGAAGTTCTCGTCAATTAACACACATCCTATGAATTGGATTCATTGAAAAATGCATGTGTATACAGTTGTGGATGAAATAAGAAAATACAAAAAAATCTACTATGAACAGTAATGACATAAATGTGTTTTTGAGTTTTCATTGTTGATGATTTTTGCAAGATTTGAACTATTGGATATGTTTTAAATAATATTATTAGGCTATGGTAGAAATTTGGGTTTGAAATAATTTCATTTAATTAGTTAAATCTAATGAAATATGGAAAATAGAAAAATCATTAAGTCTTAGATTTTTTGGCCATGGATCATTTGTGAGCCACAATAGATGAGTAAAGTGTTTTCTGGATATGTTAAGAACTAAATTCAAAGAATCTGGAGTTTAAAAAATATCAAAAATTAGATTTTTAATCAAAAAATCAAAAATTAAATAAGGGACGAAAGACCCCGTTTAAGTAACGCTAGCAGCGTTATAGTTGCCTGGAAAACGAGATGGGCCAGCCCAGCATTGTAGTGCCAAGCCAGCCCACGACGCCAGCAGTGGGCTCCAGCCTAGCGCCAATAGCCAGACTTTAGCTCAACACCAGCAGTAGGCTAGAGCCCAGTGTAGCAGCCCTGCAGGGGATTCTAAGCGAAAGCCCAGCAATGACGACGTCCGGCATCCAACAAGCTAGGGCCAAAGTTCAACCCAAGTGAACAAGCCCAAGCAGCGGCAGCGACGATATCAAACGATGTCCGGCAAGTGTACGAACGAATAGTTAAAATTATTTTTGACATATCTTAACCATCTGATCTTCGATTTTGGTGATCCAATAGTCGATTTTGGGATTTTTAAATATTTTAAATCCCATGGAGTGGTCAAATTGACCAATAGGTGATTAAATCATGAGTGATTGAATTGTCAGATTTGTTTTAATGATACATGGATCCCACGAACTCCAAATTGGACGATCAGGTAGTTGATCTTGAAGTTTTTGGACCTTCTGGACCAAATGAAAAGTTTAGATTATTTAAAAGATGGTCAAATCATATAAAATCAAATAGTCAGATTTGATTTATCAATTTCTGGACCCCGTGATCACTGATTTGAATGATCAGATAGTAGATCTTAAAGTTTTTGGATGTTTTATACGCAATGAAAGGGTCAGATCATCAAAATGATGGTTAGATCATACATTTTGTTGGATAGTTATGAAAGAAGGAGATTTATTATGTAAATTAATATCTGATTCACTAATCTAGACTGGTTATGGTCTAAGATAGATTATCTATTGTTATCCAATAAATTGTTTATGATTAATTGTACTACCAGTAGAGCTCACCAGTTGAGCTGCCTTCTTAATGGGCTGGCCCGAGTAGCCTTGAGCACATTAGAAGGACATTAGATTATTTTGTACGTAACACTACCGATTGAGTTGTCCTATATGTGGGCTGGCACGGGTGGCCTAGAGTGTACAGTGTTAGATGAGATCTTCATATTGCCAGTAGAGTTGCCCTATTAGGCTGGCCTAGAATTTGATATGTATTTATAAGTGGCACATGATATAAATTATTTTTTATATATGTGCTAATTGTATCTATCCTACTTATTGAGTTATGACTCACCCTTCTTTATTTATTTATTTTTTCAGTGAATGTAGCACGAAGAGTATATTAGTTCGTGATGCAAGAGGGGTAGATGATGAATGTTATTTTAAATAATTTATTTAAAGACAATTTATGTCTATCATTATATGAGACTTGTATTGTGGAATGGACATATACTGCTATTTATTATGATTCTGTTTTTATTGGAGGTTATTTATGTGATTGTGTATTATCTTAAGTGCGATAGGTCCAGAGAAAAAAATTCATCGTTGGTTTAAAAATGACATTTATTTATGTTGTTTTTTGGTCAAGTCGTGATCATTGGTATTAGAGCAAATCGCACTTGGAACAAGATGTACATGATATATAAGAGGACTGAATACAAATAAAAGAGAAAGTGGGATCGGAATTGGTGCCTTAAATAGATACTTATATTTAAATATTTTTTAAAAAATAATAGTGTATTACATAGTATTTCATTCTTTTTGGGGTATTGTTCTCACCAAGCAGTGAATTGTTGCTAATACTCATCTATTACAGAGAGAGATAGATCCAGTGACTAATGCTCAGGCCAAGATGTCTGTGATGAGCCAACCAGCTCAGTCTCGTACTGTGACTGGTCCTAGTCAGCAAACTGTTAAACCTAAACGGCACCCAACTCTGAAAGAGAGAATGAGCAGCCAAGAGGCTAATATGAATGAAGTGATGAGACAACTACAGGACCTGCGTGAGTTGCTTATGGCCTCTTGGCAGTAGACAGCCATGGGGTCATCCCAGCCTGCTTTACCTCAGATAATCGTAGTTACACTTACTTCATAGATTCTGCAGGTTCCAAATGATCGAGTGGAGGTGCAAGCCATAACCCAAACCGCTTTAATTGACCAATGAGGTCAAGGAAAGGGTGTTCCTCATGTTACTACAGGAATAGGGCAGCTAGCGAGAGAGCAGCTAGCATAGGCTATCGTTGGTAGTTAGGATGGAATAGCTAGAGTATAGGCTACAGCAGTCGAAGAGACAGGTGAGTCCCAAACAGTAGCTACTTAGTAGACAACAACAAGAGGCAGATGTCCTAAGATAAGTTCCAAGAAAGAGCAGGAAAGGAAAAACTCTGATTACTTTCACAGAATGAGTCTTCCCACCTTTGTTGGGGGAGACAGTGCAGCAATAGAAGAGTGGTTAGATGAGATGGATAAGGCCTTTGATTTTCTGAACTGCTCAAATCACTAGAGGGTTCACTTTGCATCCTTCAAATTAGTGAGTGAAGCTCATTGTTGGTGGGCGGTTGAGAGGAGAGGGCTTGTGAGTCTCCAGATAGATATTACTTGGGACAAATTTAAGGAAGCCTTCTTTAAAAAATTCTTTCCATCAACACTTTGGGTAGAGAGGGCCCGAAAGTTTGTGAAATTGAAGTAGGGATCCATATTTGTGTCTCAATATGAGACCAAGTTCTCTGGTCTGATTCACTTTGCTCCAAAAGCTACTACCAATGATGATACCCGGCATAAGAGATTTCATGACAGTCTAGATGAGAATATCAGGTTCATAATATAGTCTTACCAATGTAGCTCTTATAGAGAGGCTGTTAAGAAAGTACTATATGTAGAGAGAAAGTTCGAGGCCATGCTTAGAGTTATCGAGAAAAGCAAGGCTTCTACAAATGAAGATAGACCATCCACTAAGAAGCAGACTATACAAAATTTTGCACAAGGAGTGAAGCCCAATAAATTCAAGTTCAAAAAGTAGGGAAAGTCTTCAAAGAAGTGTAGTAAATGCAAGAAGTTTCATACTGGACCGTGTCAAGTGCAACTAGTTGCATGCTTCAAGTGTGGACAAATAAGATACTCACCCAGGGATTGCTCGATAGGATTTGTATGCTATCGATGTGGAAGCTGGTTACCTCTCTAGAAATTGTCAGTCTCCTTCAACAAGTAGGCCTCAATAACCCTAACAAAACCAGCAGGCTAGAGCAGTTGATAGAGCAGTGACACCTCAGCAGCATAGTAGGCGGTAGACAGCTCTTGTATTTGCTCTAGCCCTACAGCAATCTCAAGCTCCAACCAGTGTAATGACAGATATTATTCGTGTCTTTAGAAGATATTGTTATGCTTTGTTTGATACTTTGGCAGATAGGTCTTTTATTGCTTCTAAGTTTATTCGAGAATGTAGTTTATGTTCTTAAAAGATGACTATTGATTTGATGATTGTATCACCCATAGGGGGTGGTCTAATAATAGATCAAGTTTGTCATTCTTATTGTGTTGAGATAAAAGGAGTCATCATGCTTGTTGATCTAATAGTCATGCCTATGAAAGATATAAATGTTGTCTTAGGCATGAGTTGGATGAGCATATGAGTAGTTAGTGTTGACTGCTGTCATGGCCTGACCCAAAAACAACATAAATAAATGTCATTTTTGGTCGAAGGTGAATTCTTCTCGGATCTATCGCACTTAAGATAATACACAATCGCATAAATAACCATAAATTAAAAAAATATAAATAACAATGTTTGTCAATTTCATAATACAAGTCTCATACAAAGATAAACAAAAAATATTTTTAATAATTATTTGTAATGACACTCGACATCGTCTATCCCTTTTCACCATGTAATAATGCACTCCATAGGTTGCATTCTCTGAAAAATAAAATAAGAAGGGGTGAGTGATAAACTCAGTAAGCAGGATAGGTGCAATAAACACATGTATTAAAAATAGTCTATATTATGTGCTACTACATGTCATATTCCAAGCTAGCCTAATAAAGTAGCTCCACTGGCAATATAAAAATATCATCTAATACTGTACTCTCTAGGCCACCCGAGCCAGTCTAATAAGAAAACAGCTCTACCAACCAGCTCAACTAGCAGTGTAACATCAACATAATGAACTCTAGGCCACCTGGGCTAATCTATAAGGAAGACAACTCGACCTACGAGCTCAACTAGCAAGATAATTAATCTCATGCAATTCAATGAACAATAATAAATAGTTTATCTTAAACCATAATCAGTCTAGATAAGTGTATTATACATTGATTCACATAATACATCCCATTCTTTCATAATTATCGAATAAAATATATAATCTAGCTATCATTTTGGTAATTTAACCATTTTATTAGATCTAGAATATTTAAAAACCTTAAAATTAACTACCTCGATCATCTGGATTAGTGATCATGGGGTTCATAAATCAGTAATTCAACTATAAACATTCATTTATACATGATCCGGCCATCTTTTGGATAATTTGACCCTTCCATTGGGTCCATCAAGTCCAAAAATCTTAAGATTGACTATCTGATCATCCAATTTAGAGTTCTTGGGGTCCATATATCATCAAAACAAATCTGACCATTTGATCACTCATGATCTGACCATGTTTTGGACAATCTAATCATACCATTTGATCCAGAACATCCAAAAACCCCAAAATTGACTATTTAATCACTCAAATTGGAGTTTAGATGGTCACAAAAATCAAAATTCATTATGGGTCATCCATTCGTCACCGACCGACAACCGTACATCGCCACCGCCACCACCGCCACCTTCTATCATCATCACTGGCCTAGTGGGCTTTTGCCTGGGCTCGCGTCTGGGCTGCGCACCTATGCTCAGCTCCCTGAGCTAAAGCCCGCTTCTGTCACTAAGTTAGGGCCCGGATTGTGGGCGTGGGTTGAAGCCTGTGGCCTAGCTAGGCTGGGCTGGCCCAGCTTCGGTCGGCTAGAGTTCTCAGGCAGCTTGGTTGCCAAAGACCATAATTGTTCCTTAATCAAAATTTTTGATTTTTAATTAAAAATTTCATTTTCTGACATTTTCTAAACTTTCAAATATTGGAAAATCATTTCTAAATGTTCCAGAAAATGCCCTGATCAACCTAGTGTGGTCCACTAGTAATTTATGGCCTAAAAATCTATTTTTTTAAGGGATTTAATATTTTCCACAAAATTATTCATTTAACCCACTAAACGAGGTCCTTTCAATCTTAAATTTCTACCATAGCCTAATAACATTAATTAGGACATCTCTAATGGTCCAGATCTTTAATTTGATAATTCAAATGAAAACCCAAAATTCATTTACATGTTAATGTAACACTGTTAACAAGGACAATTTTCTATCCCTTTTCAAACTATTTGATTTTTCTTATTTTTGTCCCTTGTTTCATATACATGCATTTTTTCATGAATCAAAGTCACAGGATATACTTTAATTAGTGAGAGCTTCAATTTAAGCCTAATATTCAATATACAATTTTTATAATTGCAACAAATAATAAAAATGTGTCTCTACCGTATGTATCATTTACATTACAAATCACTAATCATTTCTCATCCAAAATTCATGAAATTCACATGGCATCTAAATACATGTATATTAGACATATTAGACAATTCAGATTCATAATCCAAATTTTATAAATTAGCCAAAATTAATATTTTAATTTGGATAATGTTTTAACTTAAAATATTAGATTTTCTCTGTCGGTCTAATATGTATAATCTAGATCCATTTCGCTCCTTATTTTTCACACAAATCTTGCATATATTTCGCATCCATTTCATCTAAAATGATGTATACAACAACATAATCATGTATATAATTTCTTGAATTGAAAATTGCATAAAATAGAAAGATCTATCCCACTTAGCTATATTACGACCCACAAAGGTTTCTGATCTTCCTTCTCTCACTATCACAGTTACTACAATGATCTAGAGCCTCCTCTCTTCTCTCCTACAGCTTCTCTCGCTGCTTCTCCTCTCTCACTTAATCTTATAAGTCAAATGCATAATTGCATCCGACACAACTCATCACCTTATTAAAAATAATACAAACCACCCACTTGCCAATGTGGATGTCTCCCTACCACATGATGCATGTGGGAGGGTTTTTTATATTTATTTATTTGAACGGGGTATTACAACTACCAAGAAAGAAAAATTAGGCTATGTTTAGCAGATCAAATTGATTTTATTTTTGAAGGAATCAAAGAAAGATGCCTCATTTAATGTCAGCTCTTCATGCGGTGAAGATGTTTAGATAAGGACAAAAGGTTTTCTGGTGGCAGCTATAATAGTTAATGGGGAAGAGACGAGGCTTAGAGATATTCTTGTGATGCGGGAATTTTCAGATATCTTCCCAGATGAGTTGCCTGGATTGCCTTTTGATTGAGAGATTGAGTTTACTATTGACCTAGTCCCTGGGACAGGTCCAATCTCCAAGGCATCATATCCCATGGCTCTAGCAAATTTGAGAGAATTAAAGAACAGTTGGTTGACCTAGGGTTTATTGGCCCTAGTGTGTCCGCTTGGGGAGCACCAGTTTTGTTTGTCATAAAGAAATATAGTAGTCTTAAGTTATGCATAGACTACAGAGAACTGAATAAGATGATTGTCAAGAACAAATATCATCTTCCTCCTATTAATGATTTGTTCGACTGACTACAAAGATCGCCTGTTTTCTCTAAGGTTGATCTTTGGTCTGATTATCACCAGCTAAAAATTCGAAAGGAGGACATGCTAAAGACTACTTTCTGCACTTAATATGGCCACTATGAAATTTTGGTGATGCCTTTTGGATTGACAAATGCTCCGGCAGCTTATATAGATTTGATGAACCAGGTATTGCGTTGGTTCTTAGACAAATATGTAGTTGTATTCATTGATGATATTCTTGTTTATTCTAAGAATTGGGAAGAGCATGCAAGGCAACTGAGATTAGTATTGCAAGTCCTAAGGAAGAATGAATTATATGCCAAGCTGAAGAAATGTGACTTTTTGGCTTGATCGTATTTCTTTTCTTGAGCATATGATTAGTGCTAAAGAAATTTCTGTAAATCCAACAAAAATTGAAGCAGTGGTAAACTGGGGGAGACCTACTACTGGACAGAAGTCTGCAACTTCTTGGGAATGGCAGGTTATTATAGATGATTTGTAGAGAATTTCTTCTTTATCGTGGTACCAATGATGCCATTAACACACAAAAATGCAAAGTTTGTGTGGATGTATGCATGTGAGAAAAGCTTTCAAAAATTGAAAAATCAACTGACCACAGTTCCGGTGTTAGCCTTACTAGATAATGGAGGTAATTTTGTGGTATACAGTGATGCTTCCAAGAAGGGACTTGGGTATGTTCTTATGCAGAATAGTAGGGTAATAGCATATGGTTCACGCCAACTAAAGCTATATGAGCAAAATTATCCTACGCATGACTTGGAGCTTGCAGTAGTAGTGTTTGCTTTGAAGTTTGGCGGCATTACCTATATGGTGAGAAGATGGAAATCTTCACCAACCATAAAAGCCTCAAGTAAATTTTCTCCCTAAAGGAGCTGAATCTAAGGTAGAAGAGGTGGTTAAAACTATTATAAAGGATTATAATATTACTATTCATTATCATCTTGGCAAAGCTAATATAGTAGCAGATGCATTGATTCAAAAGTCTCGTATAGGAGTGGCAACCTTAGTCATCGATCAGATGTGGTTGATCCATTAGATGGAAAGTCTACAACTCGAGGTATTGCCTCCAATAAAGGTAAGACAATTGCATGCTCTGGATATCAGACCAACACTAATAGACAAAATTAAAGCAACTCAAAAGCAAAATCTATTTGTTCGAGAAATCTGCGACAAACTGGATCTAGGAGAATAGACTGAGTTCTAGTATGGACCAAATGGTATTCTATTGTTCCGCAGATGATTGGCGATGCCGAGTGTAGATGCTCTTTGGCTAGAAATCATAGAGGAGGCACACCAGTTAAGGTTTTTCATACATTCGAGTAGTACTAAGATGTGTATAGATCTTAGACAAAATTTTTGGTAGAACAATATGAAACGAGAAATCTCTCAGTTTTTAGCTCAGTGCTTAGTATGTTAGCAAGTGAAGGTGGATCACCAGAGGCCAGCAGGATTATTGCAACCTTTAAAGATTCCTGAATGAAAATGACAGTATATTACTATGAATTTCATGACTACCCTGCCTCATACTCAAACTCAATGTAATGTTATTTGGGTTATTGTGGATAGACTGACCAAGTCAGGCCATTTCTTGCCATATAGGATGACCTCCTATGCTGATTAGATGGCCGAATTGTATATACAAAAGATTGTTAGATTGCGTAGTATGCCTGTCTCAATTGTATTGAATAGATATCGCCGCTTTATGTCAAAATTCTGGTAAAGTATACAGAAGGCAATGGGGATAAAGTTGAACTTGAACTCAACTTATCACTCGCAGAGTGATGACCAGTCTAAGAGGACGATCCAGATCCTAGAGGACATATTGCGAGCTTGTGTCCTAGATTTAGGAGGAACTTGGGATAGTCACTTGTTGATGGCAGAGTTTGTATATAACACTACTTATCAGGCAAGCATTGGCATGACTCCTTTTGAAGCCTTGTATGGTAAGAGATGTCGCACACCTCTATGTTGGGATGAGGTTGGCGAGAAGAAGCTTTTGGCAACTGAGTTATTCCAACAAGCTACAGATGTTGTGAGAATAATCAGGTAGCGTCTTGTAGTTGCACAGAATAGACAAAAGAAATCTGTAGATGAGAGGCGTCGGGATCTTCAATTTACAGTTGAAGATCATGTATTCTTGAAAGTCTCACCCACCCGTGGAATTATGAGATTTGGAGTAAAGGGAAAGCTAAGTTCTCATTTTATTGAGTCATTTGAGATTCTGAAATCTGTTGGTGGAGTGGCATATCAATTAGCTTTATCGTCATCATTATCCAGAGTCCACAATATATTCCACATTTCATAGTTGAGGAAGTATGTAGTGGATCCTTCTTACATGTTGCATGCAGAGCAGTTTCGTTTGAGGAGGACATGATATATCAGGAGTGGTTAGTCTAGATACTTGACATCTGCGACAGATAGCTTAGATGGAGGACAATAATGCATGTCTTAGTTCAGTAAAGTAACCATAATAAGAAAGAGACCACATGAAAACTCTAGGAAGATATGCGATAGCCTTACCCTGATTTATTCTTTCCCTCAGATATATAGCAAGTTTCGATGATAAAACTTTTATAATGAGGGTAGAATGTGATAATCCTGTTAAACCCCTCTCACATGCAGCTCGTGGGAGGGGTAACAACGGGAGGCGCGTGGGAAGACAGAGATAGGCTTCAGACGTTAGATGACAGATTGGTATAGTTATCTTTATGAGCTAGATGATTGCATCACATCCATTTTCTCCATCCTTGAGAAATTAGGGGGATTAGCTAGAGAGGAGAAGAGTGAGAAGGAGGCCTTGTTGTTGTGGAGATGTTGTTGCTGTGAAACATTATGATCAAGAAAAAGAAGCAATCAGAAAACCTTTGTGGGTCATCATAGAGGTACATGGATAATTAAATCCCTTTAACTTGCATAATTTTTAGATCCATAAAGTTTATGTATGCACATTCTTGTTTACAAGCTTTTGAATAGTATGGATGATGTTATATGCAAGTATGATGCTAAAAATAGGGGATGAATGGAAAAAATGGTACATGCTAGACGGATGAAAAAGTGAGTTGAATTTCCAAGCAAATCAAAAACATTAATTTTTGAGTTATTTGTAAGGTTTGGATTAAGAATCTGATCCGTCTAATGTGTCTATCATATGTGCATTTAGTTTCCATGTTAATTTCATGAATTTTGGATGAAAAATGAGTAGTGATTTTAGTGAAAATGTTATGTATGTTAGAACTACACTCTCACGTTAATTCATGTAGATGCAAAAATTATATATGACATATTGGTCTTGAATTGAAGCTCTCGTCAATTAACACACATTCTATGGATTGGATTCATTGAAAATGCATGTATATGCAGCTGTGGACGAAATAAGAAAATTAAAAAAAATCTGAAAAACTCCACTATGAACAGTAATGATATAAATCTGATTTTGGGTTTTTATTATGGATGATTTTTGCAATATCTGAATCATTGGATATGTTTTAAATAATATTATTAGGCTATGGTAGAAATTTGGAGTTAAAATGATTTCATTTGATTAGTTAAATCTAATGAAATATGAGAAATAAAAAAATTATTAAATCTTGAATTTTTTGGTCATAGATCATTTGTGGGCCATAATAGATTATTAAAGTGTTTTATAGATATTTTAAAAACTAAATTCCAAGATTTTGGAGTTTAAGAAATATCTGAAATTGAATTTTTAATAAGAAAATTAAAAATTAATCAAGGGATGAAAGTCCCTGTTTAAGTAACGCTAGCAGCATTACTATTGCATGAAAAATGGGATGGGTCAGCCCAGTGCTGTAGCGCCAGGCTAGCCCACGGCACCAGCAGCAAGCCAAAGCCCAGTGTAGCAGCCAAATAGGAGAGCCCAGGCGGAAGCCCAGCAGTGGCAAGTGACAACATCTAGTGGGCTCACGCCAATGTTTGGTCCAGGCGGTGGTGTGGCGATGACATCAGGCAGCGTCCGGCGAGCATCCAAACGGACGATCCAGATTATTTTAGCCATATATGGATTATCTGATCTCTGATTTGAGTAATCCAATAGTTGATTTTAGGGTTTTTGGATGTTTTGAATCCAATGAAATTGTTAAATTAACCAATAGGTGACCAAATCATGAGTGATTGAATGAGTGGATTTATTTTGATGATATGTGGACCCTATAAACTCCAAATTGGATAATCATATAGTTGATTTCGAGGCTTTTGGACCTAATGAAAGTGTCAGATTATTCAAAAGATGGTCAGATCATGTAAGATTGAATGGTAAAATTTAATTTATCAATTTATGGACCACATGATCACTGTCTTGAATGATTAGGAAGTTGATCTTAAGATTTTTGGATGTTCAACATCCAATAGAAGGGTTAGATCACCAAAATGATGGTTAGATCATGCATTTTATTGGATAGTTGTAAAAGAAAAGAATTTATTGTGTGAATTGATATATGATTCACTAATCTAGACTAGTTATGGTCTAAGATGGATTATCTATTATTGTCCAATAAATTGCTTATGATTGATTGGGCTGCCAGTGGAACTCGTCGGTTGAGCAGCCTTTTTAATGGGCCGGTCCGGGTGGCCAGAGTGCATCGGAAGGACATTAGATTAATTTGTCCATAACACTGCCAGTTGAGCTCGCCGGTTGAACTGTCTTATATGTGGACTGCCCCAAGTGGCCTGAAATATACAATATTAGATGAGATCTGCATATTGCCAATGGAACTGCTTTATTAGGCTGACCCAAAATACAACATGTATTTATAAGTAACACATGATATAAACTATTTTTTTTATATGTGTACTAATTTTATCTATCCTACTTAGTAATTTATAACTCACCCCTTCTTAATTTATTTTTTTCAGATAATGCAACATAAATAGTACATTAGTTCGTAATGCAAGAGGGTTAGGTGATGAATATTATTCAAAATAATTTGTTTAAAGACAATTTATGTCTATCATTGTATGAAACTTGTATTGTATAATTGACATATATTGTTATTTATTATAATTTTATTTTTATTTAAGGTTATTTATGTTATTGTTTATTATCTTAAGTGTAATTGGTCCAAGAAGATTCATTATCTGTTTAAAAATGATATTTGTTTATGTTATTTTTGTGTTAGGCCATGACATTAACTCTCACCCTATATTATAAATAAGTGGGATTTGAAATTTGAAATTCTTAATTATAATATAAAATGTTAAAAAATATTTTTAATAGTAAAATATTAGAAAAAAGAATATGCATGTAAAAAATTAAGAAAAAATACAGAAGATGCTAGTAGTTTTAACTTAAGGTTTGTTTAAATGTAGTATATTTTATAAAAAAAAAGTATATTAAAAATATGCATTTGAAATACATATTGATGCCAATAGATTAAAATTTTCATTAAAAAGTAAATAATAATGAATAAAAATATAGATAATAATAAGAACAAATATCATAGTTAAAAAAATTATAATGTCACATTGAGGTATTTTTCCTTTTTTCCAAATGCATCCTCTATATTTGTGTTTGGGTTAGATCCCTTGATCTTAAAATAAATCTAAATTTCTCATTTATTCAACCAAAGTCTAACTCAACTCATTTTCTAGCTGGGTGGGTTGTACCTGGTGTTTTGAAAGTTGGACTTGCCTGTTCAACCGGTCAAACGTCGGTCGTCAATTCCCTTAGAAAACTATGTGAACTGTCGAAACTAATCGGTCCACCAATGTAGTTTTTTTAAAATATACAAAAAAATAAAAATAATTAAATTTTAAAATTTTAATGAACATAAAAGAAGAAGAAAGATTAGACTTTGAAATATTGAATCAAGCCAAGGTTTTAAATCCATTGAGGTTAGTAATTTCTTATTGCTACATTATTTTAATTATGCTATTTTGATTAATTTAATATATGTGTGATGTATTTTTATTTATATTAGATTGTTAATTATGCATTTAAGGTAATATATTTTTAAAAATTTAAATATATTTTTATTTAAAAAATAAATAAATAAAATAATTATTACATTATAATTATATCATATTGATGTTATCGGTTGAGACTGGTTTGCTCCACCGATTAAACCTCATAATCTGACACTTAAATGGTTCAACCTTCCTTCCTATGTTCTAAACATTGTGGGTACCCAATCTAATCTAGACGGACCTAAGATACGGGTGGGTTGTTTGCACACGTGTCTAAAGAGCGCTTGGGTTTGGTGCGTGTGGGCGCCAGAGCAAGAAGAGGCGTTGGCAATTTGGGCGGCCCGCGCCCACCAGTAGGGAATGATGCGTTGCATGCGGCCGTAGCAAATACGACATGGTGGGCCCCACCAACGTTTGTCCATGTACGGCACATCCGGCTGCATGCTTGTGCGTCGTAGCTTGTAGGGCGATTTGTCATTCGTTCACGCCTTGTTTGGATGCCCTAGGTGTTATTAGGTGGTGGGAATGAGTAATAAAGACATGGGATATGTCAAGAGGATCAGCACCTACATATTACCCACAAAAATAATAAAATAAAATAAATATTTTTTTGAAAAAGATAAATAATAATATAAAAATATGGTTATCATAATTGATTAATAGTTATATAATGTATAAAAATATAAAAAATTGTTCCTTATGGAAAGCTTTCTTTTCTTTGATACTTACTCCTAAAATGTATTTAAAATAAATCCCCCCCACCCCAGTGTGATCTAAAATTATAGTTACTTTGAATAATCCCATCTTTTCTCAGGGTTATGCATATTTCCCATCATTATCTTTTCTCATACAAAAATTTATTTTGCTTACATCAAATCTATTTGGAATATACTTTTTTAATTCACAAACAAACTATTATTAGTGAATTTTAAGATGATTTAAAAAAAATAAGGGAGTGTTGGGGGTATTTCAAAAACACTTGACCCCTTTTACACTCTTTGTTAGACTAATGTGAAACCTTAATTACTTTTAACAATAATATTTTTTATTATTTATATTTTTAA
The DNA here is from genome assembly GCA_036873735.1 of Pouteria campechiana. Classification (NCBI taxonomy): domain Eukaryota; kingdom Viridiplantae; phylum Streptophyta; class Magnoliopsida; order Ericales; family Sapotaceae; genus Pouteria; species Pouteria campechiana. Next base: position 35,585 of record JAYJMB010027366.1, read on the forward strand.
TTATTAATTTATTTTCTTTAATTAGAACAAACTTGAATTGGCAACCCAAACCCAATTCTATTTGTTAGAGTTATGACTAAGGTAGAGCTAAAGATTTAAAAAATGAAGTAACGGTTAGGTGAACTCCAAGAAGACCGTGTGGTCCAAACTCTGCTTTTTACAGTGATTGGTTGGGTGAAAAGAAAGGGAAAAAAATAAAGTTGTAGATAATATAAGCAATGATGTTGGCCATGAGTTTAAAATATATAAGATAATGATATAAATATAGATGTGAATGAGAAGAAAAGGAATATTGTGAATATATATATATATATATTAACTCTTTGCAAATGAAATTTTTCTGAAAATTAACCAGTCACTCATCACTGCTACGTCCGTTTTGGGGCTGGCTTTGAGGGGCTTGATTGTGTCGTCCACACAGATGAGTGGTCTACACTTTATGGATTTCGGCCTTTGGGCTGGGTTTGGATAAGTGGGGTTTGCCCAGGCCCAGATATGGGCAATTTTCACTTGGAAGATTATTCACTAGAATATAAAGTAAACATTTTAGCAATTATTCGCTAGAATAACAAGATGATTTGTTGGTTTTTTCTATACTCAGGAAATGAGTTAAATCATCTAATTAATGAATCGAATTTGTTCTGGAGACATAAACTAGACCATAAGCGTTTTATAAAATTAAGGGTAAATATTTTTTCTTAATAATTTTAAGGGTATGTTTGGATAGTTGGAAACTTTGTAAGAAAATAAATTGAATAAAAATTAAACAAAAGGTAATGTTGATTATCATAGGCAACAAGAAAAAAGGTATAATTGTTAAAGTTAATATAATCAAGGTGGGATTGGATTTACTACACTACTGGAGTGTACTATGGCCTACACATCTTTTGTTACACTACACTATGCATTCCAACCAAGTAGGTATTTCTAACACACCCTACAATCCTTTTTTTTAAATCATTATTCATACTTTTAATCATTATTTATACCTTTTTAAAAATTTATTTCTAAATATTATTTATTTTTAAATTATTATTTCTTTCTTTTCAATCATTTATCTATATTTTTTAAAAGTCACCCAACCACACACTATTCGTTATGTTAATTTGGCTTATTGTAATACTTGCTTCACTTTTAATACACACCCCAACACACAAGTGTGTAGGAAATCCAAACACAACCTAAATTAATAGAAAATTAATTTATTATTTACATTTGGAATGTAGTGTGCCCATTTCTACCTGTTGCAAAATGCATCTAATTTTACAATTTAAAATAATTTTTATGATTTGATGATTATTTATTCTCGTCAAATGTTAAAATTATTTGATGAATGGATCATATTTTGTTCTGACGCTTCGAGATAGGCAATTTCTATATTGCGTGCCTTGCCTGCCTGCGTATCGCCCATCATCTGAACCAGAGCAGCAAAGCCTTGTTACCTTATTCACAGGGCAGGCTTGCCGCAGAGTTGGTCTCTCATCAATCATCATCTCCCTCAAAAGCTCAAGAGAGGAGAAATGAAGAGAGCTGCTTCTTCCCATCTCTTCACCTCCTACCATCTGACTTCTTCACCCATATTATCTAACAAGAAGGCCACCATCATTAGGCTCTCTCTCTTCTCTTCGCTTTCTCTTTCTAGCTCTTCCTCCTTTAGACACTCCAATCTACTTCTTACATCAGTCTCTCTCCTCCCCCATTTACCCTCCCTATACATCTCTCCTTCTGCCGCGCGAAGGTGGTGGGCGCCACCAATGGAAGGAGGGAATACAAGGAAGACAGGAAGAGGTTGGTGATTCTAGTTAAAAGGGCAATATAGCATTTTCTACGTTTCTTATTTGAATTGGGTTTTGATCTTTTTCGCCGTTTCTGTGATTTAGAGGCCATTTGGGTAATTGGGTTTTCTCGTTATTGGATTTTGAGTAAGAAATTTCACTACTTTCTCCTTAGGTTGTCATCCACAGTGGTATGGTTGGTAACTAGAAGTATCTGTCTGAACTGATATTTTCGCCCAACCTCCTTCACAAGGAAAAAAGGAAAAAGTTTTAGTATTGCATTGCTCACTGTTAAGGAAGGCATGATTATTTCTTCTTTGATGATTTGGTGTTTGAAACAGTGGAATTAGGAAATCCTCTTTGCATTTCTTTTGGCACGCAGTTTCGTTCAGCACTGGGAATGATGGTGGAGGGGGTAGGGAGATATTGGTGCAGCACTTGCTTGTTAGTGAAGACAATCTTAAGCTTGTAGTGGAGCTTCAACAGAAGATTGCAGGAGGTCAGTCTTGTGCTTCCTAGTTTCTTGCGATCTGTTGTTTCAGTATTATTTATCTTTTTAGTAGACTGTTGCTTCAATGCATTGATCTTAAAATGAAGATGCAGGATCAGTATCTGTATGATTTAGGGTCTGTTTGGCCTGGCGGTGGCTTTTAAGCATTTACAGGAAGCGCGTTTGCACGTAGAGCTTTTGGGAAAAGCTCCAAA
>JAYJMB010027377.1:7430-38056 GCA_036873735.1 Pouteria campechiana
TAGATGCCTATGGTTCTTGCTATTCATGGATTTCAGATGTTGCTGCTGGGACTAAGTTTTATTGAAACTTTCTGTTGACCGAACAGGCAATTCATGTTATACTTGTCCCTTCCACAACCATGACCATACAAAGTGAACTCGATTCTCTGATCATGTGTGGTTAAGAGCTGCATCCACTGGCTTATCATTTTCAATTTGTACCTTCGTACCCAATATATGGCCCACCTGTGAGTAAACTGGCCTGATTTTCCAACTGTTACATGTTCATGATGTGCCCATGTGGTTGCTTGTTCTGGGCATATCATTTTAACTGAAGAATTTTAGAGGGCTAGCTATCTTGATTGGCTTTATTTTCTGTGGTTTGTGATTCTGTCTGGCAAAGAAAATGAATATCACGGAGATTGACTTGACACAGTTTGTTAATCTGGTATACAGTGGAACTCGTATCCTTCTAAAAGGATGAAATTTTTGTGATTGCTGTGGTCAAAAGTTGGTTGTCTAATAATGTGTGTGGTGTGGAACTAGAAACATACCAAAGCAAGTGTTCACATGGCAGTTTTTTCCCAGTTTACCCATTTATTTTTCTTTCACTGTTCAGCATGCATAAAACTATATGGCCATATTTGCATGCTGTGGAGGACCTATGCCAGTAATGTGGACTTCATTTTTATTGCACCATTTTCTATAATTTTTCCTAGCACCCTTGGACACTTCACAGTAAATGATCATGCATCATTATGATGCTTATTTTTGCTAAGTCTAGATTTATTAGCTGTGTTTTGCAGTTAATGAAATGACTTTAAATGTCTTTTCTTTTGTTTTTTCCCCCCCTTTTTTCATTGAGAGGTAAAGAAAATTATACCAATAGTCCTTAAATGTTCAATTCTAGCTCGTCTGTTCAGTGTATTAGGATACAAGTGTATTGAATTGCAGACAATGCACTCTATCATTACAGCGATGTGTTACTAGTATTTGCGGCAAGTGGAACTCATATTGTAGTGATAATTATAATTATCAGTTCCAACTTGAGAGTAGATCAATGAGAATGCAGAGGAAATTGCAGTCTCATTAGTCTATCCCTGTATGGGCACACAGATCAATTCAGTATGGCATCCAAATGCATCCCTGCTGTGACTTGAATGTCCGCTTTGGCTTTTGCATTTTAATTGCATTATTTTCATGAGATTGTTTCCTAATGTCCATATTGTGCAGGCGAACCCCCCACAATTGCATTCGAACCTGTTGTATATACAGAGGTACAGGCGTCAGTCACGACTAGTATCTGAAGCAGCATATTTCTTCACAAATATACTTTCTACAGAGTCCTTCATCTGGAACATTGACGGACAGTCACTTTCAATGGATGATGCCGAGTTTGAAAACAACATGAGATCTGCTCGAGCAGTTCTCGCTGGGCTGTCTACTGGTTTAGAGACACACTTAACTCAAGGTGCTGGCTATCCCTCCGGTTGGGAATCGAGGGACCCCCAAACTTTGTCATCAAGAGCAAAGAAGCAAATAAATGCTTTTCTACCGGCAACCATACATCATCCTCAACCAATCCTGGCAACTCCGAAGGTGACTGAGCAGGAAGCTGTTTTGGTGGGCTGTCCAGGAGGGAACAGACCATCGATCTCGAATTTGGAGAAGAAAGGGGCTGCTTATCTTCTTGAGGAGGATGAAGCTGGTAGCTCTTTTGGGGATTACCCATTTCTATTTGCACGTGCTGGCGATCTAACAATAGGGGACGTAGAAGTCCTACTCAATAGTTACAAACAGATTGTCCTGAAGTATGTTTCTCTCTGTAAAGTTCTGGGCAGCAGCGATCCAACTGTTCACATGCCAGTTTCACAAACAAAAATCAGTAGTAAAAACGAATCTGCAGAGCCTGCAGCAATGCAGATCGGCAATGGAAAGAGTGAATCCGCCACAACAATGCAGGGAAAGACTGAAGCAGCCACAACAATGCAGATTGGTGATGAAATGAACGAGGCAGCCACAGCAATGCAGATTGGCGATGAAAAGACTGAAGATACTACAGCATTGCAAATTGGTAATAAGAAGATTGAAGCTACGCCAACAGATGATGCTTCTGATGGAGGCCCATTAACAGATACTTCTGAATCCAGGTCTCCCCCAAACGAGCAGATAAAACATTCGGACAGCGAGTAGGATGAGATGAGTTCTTCCCTTAGCCGCTGTTCTGAGATGGCCTCCACAATTCATGAAATATCTACATCTGGGTGTGCAACACCAGAATTCTACGGGCCCTGAACTTCTTGGCATCTTTTTTTCCAAATGGGATGAAGTTTGGCCATGGCGGCTACTTGTTTCTTGCTTTCGAGGCGCTAACCCTGCACACATGTATACCGCATCACATCCTGTGATGCTGATGTTGGAATTAACCTTTCTCTGAGGTTCACTCGATTACCGTAGCCGTAGATGCCCTTTGCTTGCAAATCAGGTTGTTTATCGATCAAGATGGCTTTGGTTAGTGAAGCTAACGAGGGGCTAAAAGAAAATTGGTCAGAATTTTTTTTGAAGCTTTCCAGTGCCAAATAATAGGTACACCAAGCACAATTTTCTTGCTTTATTCATCCGGCCCGTGGTTGATTTATTTCGTATCACGTGCGACCCACGTGCAGCCTTGCGGTCAAAATAGTCATGCTGTGATGTTTTCCATGAAAAGGATGGATGCGTGCATGCGCTTAGGATTGCTGCCTGCTTTTTACATCGGTCGCATGCGATACGAGATCATTCAAACATAGCCACAGCAGCCAGGACATGGCTTATCCGGTGGTGATCTGTTTGTCGTTACCGTATACCAATTCCAGGCCTATTACTATGCTAATATCCCAAAATCAAAGTCAGTCGAATCTCCTTTTTAACGTGGGATAGCTATCTTTATCATATCACTATGCTTCTGTAATCTATATATTTCAAGGTAAATAAGATCTCAAGTGGCTCTTTGGCTCTAACCCACTATTTTATGTAGGCGTAATGCATCCTAAAATATTAAAACACACGAATCATGGTGTGCAACATTTCAAGGCTACGTCAACAAATAAAAGAAATGTTCCGGCCATTTAAATAACATTCTGAAAGTATGCGAGTTTTCACCGTATCACTCTCGTTTAATACTACAAAATCACGTTCACCTTTGATGTTCGGATGGTTTAAATAAACGATCATAGCCACCATACATGGCTAAACAGGCATCGTATTTTATTAGTTTTTCAACCTTGAAAAAGTGGCCGTGAGTTTTTAAATGCACACGTGGCGTGGTCTTGTTGAGACCTACCGCCCAATTTCCAAAACACAGCCTCAAAAATTGAACTAAGAAGATAACACTAGCGTCTTATATTAGAGTAGTTGAATCTATTCCATTCATTAGGTATAGCACCACTTCTTTATATAATATTAAAAGCACCTCTTCAACTGGCGATTTAGATTAGCCGCAAAACTGAATGAGAATTTTAATAAATCCAGATTTATTCTTAAATAAGACGAATTTTGTTACCAATAAGTCTTTTCGGGATAATTTTTAAACCAGTGCTAAAAATGAGAGCGCTATTAACGAATTTCAACTAATATTATTTTACATTGGCTTGTCATATACGTGCATATAAACATAATTCTCATGTTTTACTTAGATCGTTGATTGATTTTATCAACCTCAAGCGACAAAAAGGTAAAACTTCAGCATCCTTTAGAAATGTGCTAGAGATATAGATAAGATCGATGGGAAACAACTTTCTTTATTAATTACATTTTCATTGTAATTCCATGATCGAAGTAACAATAGTGCCGATTTAACTTAAATGGATAAAATTTTTAAGAAATTAGTTTAATATTTCCAATAATTATTTATAAGAATTGAATTTGAATTATCATAAAAAGTTTAATTTGAATCTGTTAGGATTCAATCAGGACTGATCGAAATTATTGCAATAAGCTTCGGATTAGAAATTTTCCTAAAAAGGGTAGGTTGTGTCGGCAGCAACGGGGTTCAAGGCCATTGCACCCTTAGGGGCAGCAAGCCTTGAATGACGACAAACTCACACATTCAGTCACGGCGTATGGGAATTCGATGAACACGGGGACAAAATCATCCTTTTGCCCGTATCCGGTGCACTCTGTAATAAATTCTCACAATTGTAGCAGACGCACCCCCTCTTAATACTCTCTCTCTCTCTCTCTCTCTCTCTCTCTCTCTCTCTCCACGACCTGAAAACCGATCTTCTCTCTTCTCTCTCTACATGGCCTGAAAATCAATCTACGACGATGGCCAGCGACCCTCCTCAATCCATCTCCTGTTTCAGGCCCATGCTGTGCGTAGGATCTTCGACCAAAGAAATGGTCGTCAGGAACTGCAACGTTGTAGTGGGCGGCTCACTTTCGCAACATGGAAAGAAAATGAAGGGGTGGATGTTCGAAGAGCCTCTGTCGCCGAGGGTAGGTTGTATGGGCCAGATCAAAAGAGACGACAAGGTGGGGCTCTCCTCCTCCTCCTCCTCAAGCACAAAAGGCAGCAAGCTAAACAAGCTCAAGAAAATATTTTCTGGTAAGAGTCTCAGTGGGAAATTCGAGGGTCATTATCGCATCGTTAGCATCGTGGAACTAGATCCACCGTTGCCGGTCCCTAAACGTGTACCCACCGACGGCTCCGATGCTGTTAGCCTTTGGGTGAGAAGAGGCCGCTGCCCGTTGCGGCCTCTTAAAATCCAACGTCCCTCTCCTCCTGCTTGCAGGCCATCTCAGGCTTCCAAGTGACGGTGGTGTGCATAACAACATTATTTCGTCATTTCTTCTATCGTACTTGTCTTTCGCTTCAATAGATACATGAAGATTTTTCACTAATCCACCCAAACCCCAAAAAAGGCATCGTACCAAATTGGGTGTTCGTTTAGAGTGTGACGCCTCTCACTTCGTGATTTGAGCCAATCCAAACCACTGAATTTGCTTTGCCATCAATTCAGCAGTATGATCTTGATCATTTGTTTTCTCTGTTTGAATTTGAACTAGAACTAGAAATCGAGAGGTTAGGATCACAGGAACATAGCAGTCAGGCATCTGATGGATTTAGGGATTGCATACTACTTGGAAGGGGTTTGGAGCCGCGTTTCAAAAAGATGGTGAACTTGCAGTATATGTCCACCTAGAAAGTTCATGCGGTATCCTCCCTCATCAGGGTAGGAGCAGTAGACAACGTTGAATTTTGACTAGCATCCTCCGACCACCACGTCTCGCCCGCCACCGCCACATCAACCACCCGATCATAATGCTTTTTGTTTTTGTTTTTTTTTTTTTTTTCTTACTAAAATCACGTCGATCCAAAATCCACAATCACGAGCTACGCGTGTGGCAGTGCATCGGCCACACCTGTAACAGCCGAAGGAGATCAACCGTTTTAATCCATATTTAATTGTTCCGTTCCTCCTGCGAAAGCCCTTGGTGTTCAACCACACGCTTTGCATCATTAACCAAATACGTTCGTGAATCTGGAGAATGTCGGGGACACTGGAACCCGGACCCCCTTAGCATTGCAAGGTCTGAAGCAAGTCCATGCGTCATAACCCACCGAAAACGTAAACTTTTCACACGTGCACTCGATTCGATTCGACGGGCAACATGCCACTGTGATCGCGGGGACCTCGGAATGGGTACCCTAAACACGACCCGACCATGTTTGCACCAGCTCTGCCACAGGATAACAAGCCAGCCAACTCTGGAGGCATGCTCCTTGTAACAAGGAACCATCATCTCGACAGACGCTGCTCATTAATCATTTACATTGGCAAATGATTCTTCAATGGCTCATTAAATTGCATGTAGACGGGTCGATGTACCTCGCCTACAAATCTCAAGGGTCAGAGGATACTCTTGACACACTGCTCGATGGCTCTCCCAAACTCACCTCACTGAACCGTACTGGCCCATCAATGACATTGATCCAACCTCCCAAACTCACGTCAGCGAACCTTACTGCACCATCCATGACATTCAACCAACTCCCATGGCAAGGCTCACCTTAGGTGTTTGCAAAACCCAACTTTGGGGCGGCCATCGAGCGTCTCACCTCGATGTTCGAGACCCGCCAAATGTGCAGGAGGCCCCGTGCGCCAATGCTAACCAACGGTAAAGAGGTCAGTTTCCTTGCAAAGTTCTCCCGACACGAAATTGTCAGATCTGAGCATCCATCAATCCCTCGCTCATTCCAGGTTGAACACGGTAGATAGATTGCTCACATGCAACTGATAGCTGGGCTTTAAATAAATTATGAGAACATGAATAAACATAGGATCTATAATAAACATGAATAAACATAGGATCTATATCAATGTAAAACAGCAGATGCTCTTATCCCCTCGAACTCCCATCAATGACATTATGCAAATCCATGGGCTGAAGCCTTAGCAAGAGACGAAAGATTGCTGAACAGAGCAGATCGATGGTTACAAAGTTTTGGAAGTTTTTTTCGCCTCTCTGTTCCAGTCATTCATCAGATCAGCTGTTGAGCTTACCAGTGGGGATGCTAATTTATGTTCCTCCTTTCCTTCTGATTTGGGCATGAGGCACCTGATCTCCAGGATATAATTTAAAATATCAGTCTGCCATACCTGAAGGAACCGGGTTCTGGTTTGCAAGCAAACCAGATTTCACTCAACCTCTCCACCATCATAAAGCAGCCATAAAGAGAATCTCTTGTGCAAAAAACTTCTGGCATGCGACGGCCACAAGATGGCTTTCACAGCAAGCAGCAACACATGATGAAAATGGATCTGCCTTTGTAAAGTAGAGCTATGCCATAGGAGAAGCTAGGCTGGGCAAAACCGCATAGTATTATTTGGCACTGAATCAGAATCAGCCAACAATGCAATTGCATGTCTGCCTCACCTGCTTGCACAAAGTTCCCTGACAAGCTTATTGAAAAGGCAAAATGCCATACCCACTTCAGCCAGTGATGCTGCTGTCATTTGTGTCACATTGCTGGTTTCAAGCAGCAAATAGGTGAGTAGAATTGAAGTCTGCCTATACAAAACTATGATTCCAACGCACTCGCCACATTAAGGCCCTTGATTTAAAGAAGTATAGTCTAACAACCAATGAAACAGACAGTGAAGGGAAAACAACAACTACCTGTTCGATTCAAAATGTCTACATCCTCCTGATAGGGATTGCAAAAACCTTTGGCCCCACCAATCGTCAGCAATTTTTGAAGCTAAAAGCTACTATGACAAGGAACACAGCCCCATGTTTATCGCAGCAACAAATAACTCTGCTTATCCAATTCCCTTGATGGTGAAGTTTGCTGGAAATCCTGCAAAGTGATCAATTCCCAAACCGTACAGGATAAGTGGGAACTTGTCATATCCTCACCAATCAGATCAATCTTTAAAGCTACTTGCAAGTACTACAATATTCACATGAAAGATGCAAGTGTCATGCACCTTCTTCGCTATTTCAACCAGGTATCCAAGAATTGCAATGGTAAGAATATACAACAATAACTTTACAGAACTTGCAACATACCAAAAAACCTGCTAATTTCTCATATACAGTTACAGGGAAGAGATGAATCATGCTCTGGCTGTCCCTTCACATGGAGCACAGTTTGTTCAAGCTTGTTCCAAAACATCTAAAGAAACTAGCACTCACCCTTTGTTTGTACAATTGCTCTCAGAATGCATATACAAGTCTTATGCCAAAAATTTCTGACTGGTGGAAGCATTCCTAATGTAAGTATACATGAGCAAAAACCCAGCTCTCCCTCATCTGTCCTTTTCTGCTCTCCATCCATTCTCTGTCCTCTTTTGTACTCTACAATCTCGCAATGGTGTCAACTTTTAACCAGAAGATGTACAACCGGAATAATGACCTGGCCTATAAAAGTGAAATCACTGAGATTTTATGGGTCCTATCCATCAGGATCAGATGGTTCATGGGACTCAGCACCATGGGACTGTGTCTTGCAGGTGACTGGCTTCTCAGTTGGAAGAGATGCTCTGGGAACATAAGCATATCCCTTTGGCAGCATCATATTATATGTCATTGCCTGGTCGGATGTCATCACTAGCTCCTTCCGTAAAGTCTCTGTGTACTACAAAGCAATCATAGCCTGCAAGTCAGCCTCCATCATGGACTTGTTGCAAGTATGATAGCCAAAGCAGGTCATGATGTTACCTTGCGGGACTTGGACTTCTTTCCCCCATCTTCTGATGTGTTTCGGGAAGCAACAATCGGAGGTCTGAGGGGAAGTTGCTTCCCAGAAAATGACACCCTCTCTGTCGGTTTTTGCATTAAGGGCCATCGGGATGTGGAACTGTCACCAGTCTTTCTGTCTGTGTCCGAGTGAGGAAGTGTTGCTCTGCGTTTACCAGAAACAATACTGTCCACTGTGGTGTCATCTGACCTTTGCAATGCTTCGCTTCCAGACTTGTTATCATCAGTATGCCCTCTAAGGGAGGTGGTAACAGACTCGGAGCTGACATCAGGCGGATGGAAGGAACTCCGGGCAAGCATTGAGAAAGCAACCATGTCCCTCTTAGAAGCCATTATATCATGAGAGCAAAAAACCAATTCCCGCTGCAAATAAAATAAAGCATTTTAATTCTAGATGATTGTCATGATGACAAGTGAACAAGAGGCTTCAAGAAAACAATTTCGATTGCAACTGTACATCAGAATACGAGACTTTGATATAAGATGGGGAAAAATCCCACACAAAGAATACAAGCAACATTTGTGTTACAGATTTTGGCACTGGAAGACATAATAATCTGGACTAGCCATTTCAAGGATCAATTGCCTCATAATAACCTGGTATGCTTTTGCCTTATTGGTTGTAAGTTACTACTACTGTCAAACCAAGCAAATTGCAGCCACAGACCACATTCTGTGGATCAGCATTCTATAAGGTTAGTTAAGTCTACACAAAAGCATACCACAAAGAGGAAAGGCAAGTGGGCCTAACTTTGCTCCTTGATATTAAAACCTCTACTTCATTATATGTTATTTATTTATTTTTTGGACCTGGGCTGTCTTTGGCCTCCAGAACTAGTCTTTTGATTCATGCTTATATCATACTACTGACTTAAGTTGGGATGCTCCAGGGATAGCATCATGATGCCCAGGCTTGTCAATGCCAAAAAATAGAAATACAATTTTTTTCTTAAAAAAAAAAAAGCACAGTAATGCTATATATTGCTTTTATGCAAGAATGATCTATATTCCCAGGAAGGAGTTTGCTCTCCACCACTTCAAAAATGTACTTCATAGTAATAACAGTTGTCCATAGCTCAAGCAATTAGACCCAGAGTTGTAGAAATTTGATGTAATCTGATTAAAGGATATCACAAGAAAAGGATACAGAGTTCTCCAGAAAACATCCAAGGCGGTATGTTAGCTCTAAAAGTGAAAAGTTGATAATGTTGCAAAAAGCACTCACTGAGGGGATGAAATCTTGAAAGAATCAGAGGGCATGAAATGGCATAAGGGACAAAAATCTCAAGCATCAAATGGGCATCGAAAAAATCCAAGTTCCAACCTCATACCATATTTTATATTTCACAGAAAACACCCATAGAGTAAAGAATTCCTTATTTGAACAAGGTAATGTACCAACCACCTAGTGAATCACCAAAAAAAGAAAAAAGAAAAAAGCAAAGAGAATCATTAACCTTAAATGCACAAAGAGCAAGTGCAAATATTTTATTGCTGCTACACAAAAGCCCATAACTGCTTTTAGAAGAATGTAATGCTACAGAAGTACACACAATGCTGGGATTTTTTACACTCAACATTTAAACTATCTCCATTGCCATTCATGTCAATCAAACCAAAATCAGAAATAGGAAAATCTAAATTATCTTGTTTTGCATGAAACATGAGCCAGCTTACCTTCAGCTTTTCTCTTTTGATTATCCGCTCACACAGAAGGCGTACTTTCTCCAGTTCAACCTACCAAAGGGAATTCCAAGGCATGAAACCATGAACATGTACATATATATATATATATAAACTCCTCAACTAGAAGAACACATATAACTCTGCTAAGTAATGAGCTCACAGATTGTGAAATAATGACTATGATGATAATGCACACATGATTATGGGAGGGAGGTTTGGTGATAAAGCCACAGTAGGCCCTGATAACACAAACACCCATTTTAGGACCATCCTATCGAACTCTTGGGCACTTCTTATACTTCTTCATGAATTTTTGGGTTTTCTCAAAAATGTAATTAAGCAATTCATTGTTGCAACCAATTTGTCTCTAGGTGTTTACTAGTTTGGTTCAGTTATCATGTTTTGTTAGATTTTGTTTTCAAAAAAAAGAAGCTTCAGAAAGTTCATTCACCTCTATATCAGATTTATTCAGGTCAAAATCTTCAAACGGGGGGTGTCCCCACCACTTCAATTGAACTTTGAGACATTCTTCCATGTATTCATCCTAGTAGTTTATATTTGGAATTGGAATTGGAATTGCACAATATATAGTTGCTGGTACAAATTCTTCATAACACTACATGCGGAGGCCAGACTAGATTTGCAGGCAAGATATGACACATAAACTGTGCAAATTTGATGTGAAAACATCATGAAAATGACATTAGAATAGCACAACTAAATGATTGGTGCCGCAATAATTCTCTGTGCCAGCTAAAAATGGAGGCCGTACTAGATATGCAGACACAGACTTTTCTGTCATCTGCCTAAATTTAACGTCTCAAACAAGCAATCATGCTACCAAGACACTGTTCATTGCCTGAATTGTTGATTAGTTCCCATATTGACTAAAGATCCCTGACAGGGAATCATAGCAGGGTCGCTTGTGTAAGCATCTATACTGGGGATTTGAACTGTTTATATCAATTTGCATCTGCATCATGCACATTGATGAATGCCTATACATACACCATATTCTAGTAATGTGCATCCCTGTTACCATCAAAATCTAGCAGAATATACATAGTTGTATTTATGCATCAATGATTGCAATGTACCAGATAACTGTGTTTATACATTATTGATTGCAATGTACCAGACCATGTATGTACATACATATTCACATATCAATGATCACATAATAGCATTCTACTACACATGGGCAGAAACATTCAGGTAAGCCTGTCAATTCATCGGGATCAGCACCTAAGCCATATCATTTATTTATTTTTTTGTCATTTTACTCTATTGGTAGTCACTGCCTCTTCATGAAGACAAAACACCACACTAGACTGTTGATCAAATATTTGACTGATCTGACTGTTCAAACTATCAAAATTGATTATCTTGGCCAGATATAATTGATTTGGTAATCAAGTTAAATTGAATAATTGATCAAATTATAATGTGAGGCCATTTCAGAACTTAACAATTCAAGAGTCCATGGAATTTTATTGCCATTTCAGAGTTTAACAATTGGAGTCTATAGAATTTTAGTGCCACTTCAGAGTTTAACAATTTGAGAGTCTATAGAATTTTAGTATTTTAGGCATAGATTTTATTAACAATTATTGGTTAATTTTGTTTTATAATTTTATCGCTTTTTTCTAGGTCATCTTTGGGGTATCAAAAAAATGTCCAACTGGTGTGACAACAATCTTATTCAATAGCCCATTGAGTTAATTTTCAAATGGCCCCAATAATACACAAAGCCAAAACTGTTTGAGGAAGTTATGAATCACCTAAATAAAGCCAGAAAGAAGTTACAAATTTTAGGGGTATTCTGGTGACTTTTTTGTGTCTAATTATTAGGTCTATATTATAAATAGCATTGTTATGATTTATGAAGATCTCATTATTGTTGATGGTGAAGAAAAGTTTCAAGCTTTCCAATGATCACAGTTTTTGTCTCTAAATTTCACTTATTCTACTCATTTAATTTCTTCTATTGGCATTCTTAAACCAGCTCAAACAGCCCCTTCTATGCTTTTTTCTTTTTTTCTCTTGGCAAATTTTTAGAGGCCTTGATTCGCACTCAAACGTTGGACTTCTCACTCATGCACTTAGTGTGTCAACCCTATCTCATCTTGAAACCTTAATTTCCTAGCTAAATTCTGGAAACCTAACTAGTCCACTTCACACTCGAACATCGATTTTTCTTTCTATGGAGATTGTACTGCATCATCATTGGTTTCAAGATCACCTAACATGAAAATCAGACCAATCCGCTCATTGAATAGTGGCAAAATCTCATTATTTCAAATATAAACCACAAGAAAAATAGCACCACTTGTCACTAACCCGCATTTGTTTGATGCATTGTAGCTCTTCGACACCATGATGTTGAGCCTCAGCCTGTAGAGATTGAAGGAAAAGTCAACAGTAGTTATAGATGAAACATGTTGCATGTCCTCTCTATAAAGGAAGACTAGAATACCTTCTCTCTCTGTTCCAAGCTGTGCTTTTCACAATAAGCCTTGTGTTGACTTCTGCCTCCAGCCGTCTTCACAGTCATATAAAAGCCAGCATTTTTTGCACAAGTAGGATGGAATGCACTCTGGCAGTTTCCATAGTTACACTACAAGACAGAACAAACAGTTTACTGTCCAATTAACTTCCAATACTCACAATATAAGAAAATAAAAGAGATTCCAACTTATTTGGTTGGCATATTGTGGCAACAAAAACGATGAAAACATTTTAGAAAGCAAACCTTCAAGCACATGCCAATTTTTCGACAGCAAATGCAGCAAACCAGAAGGTCCCTCTCACCAGCAACAGCCTCCTGAAACAGAAGCATTTGATAGAGTAAGATGAATCAATAGTGAACAACTGTGTAGCAATTACGTAGCAAAAGAACTCAGCAAAGTGAAACTGACAATCCATTTCCTAAAATAAACAAAAAGCAGAAATGAACTGGGAAGAATTGACAATTCTCTAACAAGGGCATACCATTCCTTCAACAGGATTTGCTTGTCCCCTTCTGAATGTTGATTCTAACAACCACTACAAAAAGCAAAACAATTATAAAGAAACATATAGAAGCCTTCCCATGACAACAAAAAAGATCATTCCTATTTCTACAATTGGATAGCCAATAAAGAGAAGGCTTTTTTGCTACCTCAGCGCAGAAGGCATGAACCCACAGTCCATCACCAGATTTTCGAAATGCACCAGTGTTTCCACCACAAAGACGACACTGAGCAACATAAGAAGACACCTCTCCAGCATTTGCAGATAGATTTCTAGGGCTTCTGGATTGTAAAAGCAACTCTTCACACAGTTCGCAATACCATGGGCCAGCTGCTGCTTTGTGATTCCGATAGCAACCCAAATGAACTGAAACCTGTTACATATTTCCTGTCAGAACTTGTAACCAAAAGAGCAAGATTTGTGGCATAATTATCAAAGAAAAGGCCATAGAACCTTGCAGCTAGAACAAACTAAGACAGGATTCAACATTGTCTCAGTCCGTTTGCATATGTCACATGATCGTAGCTGCTCTTTTGAAATATCTGAAGTCAGCTGGAAAACTTCTGACTGCTCTGATCTTGTAACAGCCAATCTTGAAAGTGTTTCCTTTGCTCGCAGGGACCTGCCGCTAACAGTATTCACTTTTACAGGACTCTGAAGAGAGTTAGAAGAAGAGTAATGTCAGTTTGAGCATGAAAGATCATAGAATAATTGCAAACTTAGATTCATGCAGAGCAGTAAAAACCTCATCATGTGCATCCTTTCTCAAAGAAGAAATTCTCGAAGAAGCAGCAGCAGCAGCTGTTGCAGCAGCAAGCACAGCCTGTGCTTCTTGGTGCCGTCTCTCTTTCCTACCCTGTTTCTTTTCTTCTCTGAGATTGCAGATATATTGGTGGGCAATTACTGCATCCCATCTTTGTTTCCTCAGTGCATCCAACTCATGAGGAAGATTAGTCACCACCCTAAGTATTAAGTCTTCTGCAGGTTGACATTGGAAAAAGATTGTTAGGTAGGAAACCCTGATGCCCTTTAATCAAGGAAACAGGATGAAACAAAAATATAGAATTTGATGCAAAGGATAAGGGGCAAAGAACTAGACCACAAACGTGCTTGCGTCCAACTGCATTATCCAGCAACCTATTCTGGAAGTAAAGGATCTCCCCTTCCACTTCATCTTCAGGAGAATGCTGCAAGATTTCCTTTTTATCTTCAGTATCTAAATTGTCCCTCTTTGTGACATCCTGTGCACAAGTCGCATCATTGCAAGAAGAATTCCATGGATGGCAATGAGGACAAATGGTTGCTATCATGGAAGAAATGCGTTCCACCTTCTGATCTGCCAAGGAAGAAGATGAGATTATTCGAATTGTATAAGAATCTAACAATATATGCAAAAGGAACAAAAAACAAACAAAAACTCTACCATCATCCATGGGGATTATGTTTTCCTGCTTGAAACATACACAGTTTTGCACTTGAATTAGCCTCTTCTGGATAAATGGATGAATAGATAAACCATGTGGTCCTTCATTTCTGCATATGCATCACATAACTTTAGATATCCATCATGCTCTATACTGTATCTTGCAAATGAATTCTCAGAACTTTTTAATATGGACAACACAACATGGCAGCAAGTCATCATTATTGTCATTATAGAGCATATGCCAAAGATTTCGGGCAAACTGCTAAACCAACCTCAAAAGTTTCAGCATCAACAACCCACCAGATATCCATTGCAGATATGCATTTTGGAGAGGCAGGGGATTTTTAACCCATAAAGACAATAGTCACACACAAAAACCAAGAGGAAAACAAGCATAGGGTTTCACAGAGGGAGGGTCATTTACATTCTGCAGATCATCAATCAAAAACTCACAATATAAATGCAGTATCAAAAATTATATATTGAAAAAAAAAAAAAAACATTACACAGGAAAGTTTACCTGATATCATGCATGCTCTGTATCCTAGAACAAAACGCATGACCTCCATGCTCCTCACTAGCCTTCACACAATTGTTCCCATCAGTAGTATCTGCCTCATATGCTTCACTCTTTCTGAATCCAAAGGATGAAATACCTTCCACCAGAGGCTGTGGCTCTTGTTGTTTATCGGGCACATTTTTGGGCATTGCAGCAGAATTCCCTGCCAAAAGATGCTTGCCCTCAAGAAAAAATCTCAATTGACAGAGAAAGCAGCATACACAGCATGTTATAGACAACAGTACATACACACAATTGCTATAGGAACCACCTCGATGATCAAATTCATTCACAATCTTTCAATATGTAAAATGTGATGAGTCCTTTTTGGATCGATTATCGCCATTGTATTGCAAAAGAGGAAAATTAAGACAAATAGCAAAGCCAAAGATCAGAAACGTTGAAGTGAGAAGAAATACAGAAACTGAACAAAAATAGAATCACTGAAACTATTTTATGGTGGTTGTTGGGCAATCAAAGCTCAAACGCATATATTGACATCAATAAGGTTGTGTAAATGAGCAGTAAAATGTACGAAATGGCAGATACTGGATTCATTTGGTCCATGAAGTTGTATAAAAGTATTCTAAGATCTAAGAAAATGCCACATAAATTGAGTATTGTTGGACCAACATATGGGAATAAAAAGACAGAGTTGCATTAATTGGGGATATCAAACTTATGGGCCTTGATTAATTATCAAAGAACCAATTTGCTTTACACCAAGAATCTCCATATGGTTTTATTCACTTGGAGCAAGCATGTGATAGTTCCTAGAGAGTTAATATGCTGGTGCTGGTAAAGAGAAAAGGCACAAGTAGGCATATTAACATTATTCAGGATATGAATGAGGAAGCAATACATAAGTGTGGGAAACATGACTAATGAAATAAGCAAGATTCTGATCGCTACAAGCCAGTAATTGGTTGTGGATGAAAGTGTAGTGGAGTAGGTTGTTTGCATATGGCATAGTTTTGCCAGAGGAGACAAGGGATAGCATAAACACAAAACCACAGAACTGAAGGAAGAACTCGGAATCAAAGGGTTTATGTGAGACAAAAACCAAGAATAAAGAATGTAGTTTTCACAATGATGGGGCAGAAATGAGGAACCAGCTAAATTTGGTGAAGGAATATCCAAATTAACCATTTCCCAATATCTCAGGTCAATAATTCACATGAGTGGGGTAATTGATGTTGATTTTGCGCATAGAATTCAACGCTTGTGGAAGAAATGCAGAACTACTTTGATGTTTCTATGCAATAGTTGGCCACCAACAAGTCTAAAAGGGGAAAAAGACAAAATAGCTATGACTTGCCATGCACTAAGGAATTGAATTTTGTGCAGGCAAGGAACAACATGTTAATAAGACAGGTGAAATTCAAGTGACATGCTAAGATGGATGAATGGTAAGATTGGTAAGGACAAATGGGGGCAAAAGCAAAGCAATCTACGGAGGCATTGTCAAAAAACCTAGGGGTTAAATTCATTCAGATTATACCAGATTGGGACACATTGAAAACTAATGCTATCAAAATCAGACCAAACTAACATGTCCGACCAGGAACCAGACCCTAGCAGTCCAATCCAATAAACTACTAGTTCTCAAATTTGACCTTTTCTTTTAGGTTTGTCTGGATTGATGTAAAAGAGTGTAAAAAGGAAGGAAATGTAATGTTGGCTATAAATGAAAAAAGACAAGGCAGCATATGAACCTGGAAAATAAAATATACAAAATAGTATAATGGAAAAAAACCAAAATCACATAATCAGTGTAGAAAAGGTAAAACGAAAGGTAGAAAAGATAGTCTTTATGGAATATATAGTGGTAACAATAGAAAAGATAAGACCGATAATTGAAAAAGTATGAGCAATCATGGAAGAAAAAAATATGTTGAATGGATGTTTACCTTGTTTAGATTGAGGTAAAATGAAAGACAATGTAAAAGTGGATGTAAGCAGTAAACCATTCACACACACCTTTACACATATCAAAATAGACCCTTTGGTCCCATTTGATAAAAGGGGAAAGAGGTGAAAATCTCTTTGCCTCCTTTTCCACCCATTTTTGGCATTTAACTACCCCAACAACCCAACTTTTTCTTCATTATTGCTTTTTTTTCAGTCAATACCCCCAATATTTTCATCCAAAAAGCTTATCTGTTATATCTTTATTTACTTTATTTCCAATCATTGCCACCTACCTTGTAACATCATTTCAACCCTTTTCCATGTGTCCTTCATGTGGAAGGATCAGTATCAAACAAACAAACACTTAGAATCTTGGACCTGATTAAGGGCTTGCATTAACAACATCGAAAACATTAAATTGCATATCAAAAGCCAGAAAAACAAACCTTCGTTTGTGGGCAACTGTCCCTTTGGAGAAGAATTGGCTACAGCAAAGTCCAATGGTTCAGCAGGAATCTGCTGAAAACAATCAAAGTTCTATTAAAAAAGGAACAAGAATTCACAAATTGAAGCTAAACATATATGGAGACTAAGATAGATTGCATGAGATGATTTCCTTCAATAAAGTTCAGAAACCCTAACAGCTATGAGTGCTGACAATTCCAAAATGACCTCCACAACAGCACTTCTCCTGTCATCATGCAAGACGCTCAAAATGGAGCTTG
The DNA here is from genome assembly GCA_036873735.1 of Pouteria campechiana. NCBI lineage: Eukaryota > Viridiplantae > Streptophyta > Magnoliopsida > Ericales > Sapotaceae > Pouteria > Pouteria campechiana. The sequence goes on from JAYJMB010027377.1 coordinate 24,973, forward strand.
AAATGAAGCAACTCCAGCCATTAAGATAGGCTCTAGCTCTCAGGTCAATATTCATTGTACAATCATGTGACAGAATCACAAATCAAAGTCATAATGTGATCAGTACAATTACTGACATGTTTGTATTGATCATGTGTAAAAGGGCTGAAATCCCAGCCACCCATTACAGGCATGATATAAGAGCCCACAATATTGCAAATATGCTCCTCACAAATAAGAGGCCAACTTTCAAAAACACGGGATCAAAGATAAGAAGGGTATTATGTATTGGGATAAAAAATACATCAAAAAGAAAATGAATGGAAGAAGACAGCTGCTGTAATGAAGGCAAAGGGGGCAGAGGGGGACTCCTTCACAAAAAATAAAATAGAAAAAAAAAAGAGGGCAAAGGCTATCAAGTGACAAGAAACACCACCACCTTTTCCACGATCTCCAGCTTTTTCTGTGTACGATTTTGTTTCTGAGAGAAAGATCCATTGCAGGTACCATCTTGCTGCAGATCATCACTGGCAAGTAGACTTTCACTGCTGTAATTGACCTGTAACCCATTACCATTTTTTTGTGCTTTCTCACCAAATGGGAATAACGATTTGATATCTTTTGAATCCTTTGCATTGTTTTTCATCCTTCTACTTGCTGGTAATGTTTTCATAGGAACAATAACAGGGTCAAAAGGATCTGTTTCCATCATAGCATCTGGACCATCATTTGAAATTGCCATTGACCCAGTTGGCACTGAAGAATTGTTTTTAAATTTCAAACATTGTGCTGATGTGGCCAAATGGGCAGAACTTCGAAGCCACTTGATTATTTTCAGTTGCAGTTCTGAAGAAACCAAAGCATGCTCATCCTGCAACAAAATTTATAATTTATGATACCAATCACACAAAATCTAAAAAAAAAAAAAAAAAAAAAAACATGTATGTTTATTCTCAAGGCTTTACATGATGAAATTAAATTGAGCACATGTGATCTGAATTAATTTTGATGTACCGCAAGTATCAATGCAAACAAATCAGAAGAAATGCCCATTTCGGATGCCACTTGACGTGCATTAACTTTTCCTTGATCAATTAACTGCACACCACAGAAAAGAAATAATTAAGCACAACAGAATACCGGATTCAAGAGGTGCTACAAACCCAGCACTGCTAAACAATCATATAGGTTCATGGCCACCACACACCTTTTTCAGAACAGAAATAAGATTAATAGAACTAGGTGGATTGACATCTCCATTGCCGTCCCTCTCAGCAACTCTTGGCGTCTCCATGTCTTTTGTTGGCTTTACATTACTAGCTTCTGGCAGGGAATCTGGTTTTGATGGAATCTCACTTTTGCTCACTTCAACTTGAGGTTTCATACTTTTCTCATTCACAGCACTATTGCTCCTGTTCCTACAAGCAAGTTTTATTTTTGGGAACCTGTTCACAGATACTGTCACAGGCAACAGCTTGGCCACCGAAGAATCACCATCGACAACAGCAGATTTGAGGCGTTCTGATTGCTGGACATTAGCAGTGTCTTGAGAAACAGAATGCTTCAAGCAAAAAGCCCGTAATTCAACCTAAAAAATTTCAAAAGAATGCCTATCAGCTCTATGTTCTGAGGCCATGCACACCACAAATGATAAAGAAAAAACCACTTACATTATCACATCCAACCTTGCCCCAAATTTCCATTCTATGATTTGCTAATCTTGCGCATATTGGATGAAAAGACGTACGACATGTTCCTGAAACATAAAAACTATCATCAATATAAACACAGCCAATATAACATGCAAGAGCAAGCAAAACATTACACTGTAAAATAATACAGAAGGCAGTACAACTTGACAGCATGCTGTGACTTCTATCCATGCAATAAGCCTCAAAACTAATTCAATATCCCAGAAGGTTGCAATGAGTGCACCAGGCAGGAAGCACAGTGATTGTATGAAATGGTTGCCATATGACTCTACAGAATGTCAAAAGTTCAATTGCACAAGTTGAATGTTTTAATCAGACAGTCAAAACTAAAATTAAGAACAGCTCTCCTACATTTCCTTTTCTTTTAAAAATAAAAAATAGTTTTGGCTTGGTACATATTTTTATGGCCCAAGCCCAAGGCTCACACTTGAACTCTAGACCTCAAACTCGCACACCTACAGAGTCACTAGATTGAAATTTTGTCGAACTCGCACACCTACAGAGTCACTCTAGACCTTATAAGTACTTGCATGAAATTTTGTTGAATCAAATGGAATTAGGAATCATGTAATCACTATTGTAGGTGAGGCCTACAACATGATAACAATAGGTATACAGTGAGTGTTTGCCTAGCAACTTTATCTTTATTACCATGACCTGTGTTGGTACCACCAATTTTGGGGCCATGTGTCCACCATCCCATCCATTGTCCATTGGTCTCAGGTGTACTAAACGCCTGTTTGGCCGCACGTTTTGAGAGCTGGAAGCGCTTTTTTCATGCCAAAACGCAGGAAGTGTCCGTTTGGCTGGAAGGGGAGAAAGCGCTTTATGCACATGAAAGTTTATAAAAAGCCAAAATTTGACTTTAACACCACAGCTCTGATTCGGAGCTTTTAGAAAAAGTTTTGTATGTAAACGAACTTTAATAAAGCACTTAAATCTCACCGCCTGGCCAAACAGGATATATAAGGGCTACATAAGGTTATGGTTGTACCCTGTGGTTTGTCAGCAAAGTTAAAAGCTATGCCTGATTTTGGTCACAAGGCCTACTGGCTGGCGTAAATAAAAGCATGCCTCGTGCAAGTAGTAGATCAGAAATACAGATAGCAAGAGCCTCACAAACCACAACATCATGGTAAATTTTCAATACCACACGTGTGAATAAAGGCCTCCATAAGTAGAAAGCAACCTAAGTGTACTACTACCATTTATGGAATACAAGTGAGAACATATGAAGCATGGTAAAAGATTGGCATCTATACTATTAAGTACATATCATCGTGAAGATCACCATCAGCAAATTATTTACCATCTTCATTTGGCCACACTAGTATTTTAGTATTTGCAGACAAAAAGATATTATTCTATAAATATGGTTAATTCATGTTACCTCAACAGCCCAGCCATGTCAATCTAAACCATCCACACCAAAAAGCACAACAAAACAGACACACACACAAAAAAAAAAAACACACACACACACACAAAGTTGCATCCATCTTACAAGAAAATTCTCATATAAATTTTGAAGCCTTCCACCATTCTGGAATCCAAGGGCAGTTTACTTGCAAGAGAATTTCACCTCACATCAGCAAGTCCTCAGAAGATCTTAACGAAATGTCCAACATTTTATCTACCCCCCCAAAACCTATCATTATTTTAAAAATATGGACAAGCACATCCTTGGCCTTCAGGCCTGGCAATGCTCAGTGTCTCATCTACAGCTAAGATTCACAAGCTCCCTACTTTTATAGTAGAAACCACCTACAAATGTCAAGAAGTTTCAGAAGCCACAAAAGATAATGTATAACATACTTCAAATGAGAGCAGTAGCAGCAAGCAGTTGGTCTCCTAATGGCTAGCACAAGGCAACATCCTATGAAGATGGCATCTGGGGAAATCTTGTTAACAGTATGTCAAGTTTTCTAGAAACAAGATATTTGGAACAAATAAATGTCAAAAATATCTTCCTGCTCTAGTGACCTAAGCATCATAGGCTAACCACTGGTGGAAAGCACTTAATTGCAAATATACACAAGAGAGTGTTCAGGTCAACTCATGGTCCATTAAAATACTAGAAATCCCAAAAACCAAGCAAAATAGACTAACCTCATTCAGAAAACAGTACATTACAAACATAGTTGAAGATATTCAGATCATCGACTCATGGTCCATTAAGAAATACCACAATTCCCAACAAACACCTGACACAGCGCCCTTCGCCATGAGGGAGAAGAAGTGAAAAGAGGCAGTGGCTTCACTGGAATATGTCAAGAAGATTAGGAACATGTCTACAAAACTGGTTGACCACATCCACTACTAATAGACATTAAGTTGAATCCCTTTCACAGTATGTTCCTCTTGAACCTCATTTTTTTCCTTTACTTCATGTTTTCTTTTGCCAACCATCCAAATCATAAGCCGTCCCCAACTAAGGACACAGACCATGAGAAAGTGGAATGATCCTACAGATGAAAGGTAAAAGTCAAGATAACACTAGGATTTAGATGAAGGTGACAGCAATGACAAAGTCCATGACCATATATCGAATTTGAAAATCATAAAAGGGAAACACGAATCAATTATCAGTTATAAAAAAAATTCTGGCCTCATATCAATTAATTGGTTACTAATTTAAAGGTCAATAAATGCACACGACATTCCTAATTCTCATTGTGTCTCAGTGATCTCAGTCAGACTAATCCAAACCCCACAGTAAAGTTTAACCTGCAATTGCACCTCAGCCAGAATATTGCAAAACTCCACAGCAACATTTATCGATGAAATTCAACGAGATCAACAGTAATGATGTCCAAGTTCCAACTGGTGAAAGGAGACTAGAATCTATAGCAGCTTTGTACTGTTGATTGATTCTAGCAAGAACTAACATCTGCGACAAGAAGCACCAAGCAACTCATTAAGTCCCAGTTCCAAACATCCAAGTTACTAAATGTTGAGCATTCGGCCCTTAGAAACAACGTCATAAGGCCTCGTCATCTCAAAGACTCATTTCTCAAGGATTAAGGCCAGCAATCTTGGAAGGATTTCTTTCACTAAATTCTAGATAGGATAATCAATAAGATGTGTTAATGGCTGTCAACAAGCTAGCTAGCTAGTAAAGGCATTACTAATGTAGTAGTAGTAGCAACTGCTCATATCAAAAGAGAGAAGGCACACTACAACAAAAGTGCATTGGACAAGGTAATCCAAACAACATGGTGGCAATAAACAGGAATCTTGAAGTAGGGGCTCAAAGTTTAAACCAACAACATCAGCTAATTGTGTACATAGATTTGCCCAAGTTTCTACAAAATGATTTCATAACCTCACAAGCATGTCCTCCACCACCCACCTTTAACAGTCAATCCATCAAACTATGAATCATGATTTTTCGGTTTTGCAGAATACTTTACCTGAAATAAGATCATATCTAATTTAAATTCCTGACTATTAAAGCTTTTTAATTTGGCTGTTAATTGTTAATTGTTCCTGATAACAATTACCATGAATAATATGATGACATTGAAGAGAAATTTCCGCTACAAACAATAAATACACAATCTCAATGTATCAATTCCAAAAAACTCATAAGTTGTGAAAAAGGCCTCTAAACAAATCTAGAAGCCTTCCATGCTCCCCAAAGTTGTTTGTCTTTTCAAGTGTTAAGAAAGTGTGTGTGTGTGTGTGTGTGTGTGTGTGTGTGAGAGAGAGAGAGAGAGAGAGAGAGAGAGGAGAGCTGCTTGGTCATCCTTAGTTCCTGACATTTGGTAAAAATGCTATGGGGCTGAATTTCATGGTTGATAAGTACATATCTGGTTTAATTAAAATTAAGAGTGAAATCTTGAATTAAAAATCTGCTTTCCAACAGCCTGGATTTTTGCATGTAGACCAATTGACCAAAAAATCCATTCCTCCATGAGCACATTGTTTCCTATCTATAAATGTGCAGGTTCACTCTTAAATCACTACTTGTCCTCCATCAGTAACAGATATATAATTAGACTCTACTCCTCGCAATGAAAATTCAGACCGAAGCTTTTTACCCTAGACAATTTGTTGGATGATCAACATAGATATGTGAGGAACTGCATCAATCAAAATGATCATACACCCCAGAAGATATATCTTGCTTCCTGTGCTTGCTAGCACTAATCATTCCTCCATTACAGAAATCAATAAATCCCAAAGATTATTTGCTAAAAAAAAACACCAAAGCTCAGGTTAACAATTTGGCTCACATATAATTACTACAGGAAGATCTCTACACTCACTGTTAACCAGGCGAATACCCAGCCTTTTGCAATTGGAATGATTCAATCCTGATGCAATTTCTAAATATCTTGGGATATATCTAATAATTTAAAGCATACTCCCTCTTACATCACAGAAGAAAAGGAGTGTCGTCAACAAACAAAAAATGAGAAACGTTAGGCTGTTTTTGCCAAAGTTTAAATCCATCAATAAGAACTTCCTCTTAGGCCTTGTAAAGAACTTGAGGAGGAGGAGGAAGAAGCCAAGGTAATGGAAAAGGGGCAGGAAAAACAATAGGGAAGCTTCCCCATGATAATAATGACAATAGGTGACAGTGAAGATTATGTGCAGGAGGTAAAGGGCTTCAATGGAATCCTATGACCATCAGATTCCCCAGAACAACAGACTACCATATGTATCCATTCATCACATCCACCAAGTAATTTATTGATAGAACAGAATTTTATATGACAGAACTTCTCATTCTTAGTCTCTTTCAAGATTCCTTACAACACTCCAAAGTAATTTGAGGCCCTTTGACTTCCTCTGCCCCCTCCTCTTAAAATCTTTGTTATATAGACCTAACATTCCGGACTTCAAACACGTATAAATCCAACTACTGAAGGTGTTTGCCTTATGAATTGTTGAAATTCCAACTTCACAGCATCAATTCAAAATGACCAGGGAACCTGCAAATGAGATGAGATCGAGGAGAAAGAGGTCAGGCAAGAACCTTCTTTCTTCTTTTTTTTTTTTTTCTGTGTGTGGGGGGTGGTTAAAAAGTGAAAGGTGGGAGATCCTATGGTTTTGAGATGAAAAAAAAAAAAAAAAAAAAAAAAACCAAAAGAAGAATAATGAATGAATAAATATAAACTCTTTCCAAATCCCAATCTGAGGGGGCATGTATTGTAAAAAGAAAAAGCAAATTCTTTAACAAAAATTAATGTATCTTCTCATTCAATGTGCAAAACTGTCCAATTTTCACAATCTCTATGTGTTCCTGTTTGATGAAAGCAATGCAAATCTCTGCCACATTCAATGGAAACTACCTTCAGGGATATTTAAATAGGTGAAAAAAAGGGGATGAAAGTTTCTTTTCCTCTCCTTTATTTGACAAGACAGTTACCTGTCTTGGTCAACCATTCTTCTTTTCTCAAGCCAAACCTATCTTTTCCACCATAACCTTATATTCAATAAATTATTTTCCACACCTTATATTAAATATTTTTTCCTTTATCTGCTTCTTTGCTAATGTCTCAGTTTTATTTATACTGGCATAATTTCCTCCCATTTCTTAAGATAAAGTTGCATCCCACTTGTCCAAACAAACCTTCAGATGAAAAGAAAACAAATCTAACAGTACCCTAAGCTTACAAGCATTGACCTTTGTAAAAATTTTTTGCCTCTCTGATTGTTGGTAAGGCATTATCGAGACCAATATTCAAAATCATTTATAATAGGATGTCGTGGCACTGGGAAAGGTTCTCTCTCTCTCTCTCTCTCTCTCTCTCTCTCTCTCTCTCTCTCTCTCTCTCTCTCTCTCTCTCTCTCTCTCTCTCTGTGTGCATGCATGTTGGGGTTCGGAGACTTGGAGAATTTTGCCCATGTCAAGAGGAAACTGAACAAGGCTATATATCTCAGGTTAGACAGGGAATTAGCCAACAAATCAATGGACTAATCTATCCAAGCTTCATTTTATTGAAAAATCTAGCAGTGACACCTCTGGTCCTACATGTAACCAGTACAATACTTAAGATTGACATACAACGATCTTTCTAAACAAGTAACTCAAATCAGAGATTGCTTCCAAACGTGACATTAAATTTGCAAAAAGGTACAACTAAAAGCTATTCTTGAAATGACTACAAAAACCACAGTTGACAACACGCTAGACTGGATATGGAAAAAAGAATATTTATTCTAAACATATTCACAAAGTAATTGGATTTTAGATTGATCAGATATGCTGTTACAAAGTGGTGGAAGAAAGATTGGAATCAAATTAAAAAGCAGCATAGTGAGACAGTAGATTTGTTAAGATAACAACAAGAAAACATCCTGGAAAAAGAGGAAAGAGGGGACCCAAAAGATGGTGGGAAAGAAGAACAGGCTTGTTAATTTCCACATGAAAAATGACATATTCTCAAAGGTAACTGTTACATTGGCATATAAAGATGCTGGCTTTTTCACCCAGAGTAACAAAATATGGTAGAAAATCAAGAAATAGCACACAGCATACCGTGACTGCACCGGATGCATGCACCGTACTTCACCTTGCACAGATAACAAACTAATTTTTTCCTTGTTTCACCTATTGCACCAACATTCACAATTGGCTCCATAATCTCCATGTTCTCCACATAAACCTCAGGCATCCACAGACTACAGAACAGATGTGCAAACTTCATGTTGCTGCCATTTCCGCTACTCAATGTATCTTCACCAACAGGTTTTAGCGCCCCGCCTTCTTTGGGGCAAAGCAAGCAAGGGCTAGATGGCAACTGCACAGGTTTCTCGGATGAGCCAGTTTCAAGACAATCTTTTTGCTTACACCAAGAACAAAACCATCTCCCAGTTGGAAATTTTCGAATACCATAGCAATTTTGATGAACTGAAACATTACATGACTCACAAAGTATAAAACGGTTCGACTGGTCACCAGTGTCACATAAGCAACAGACATCGCAAGTAGTAATATCCTCTCTTTGTGAAGGATGTATTGAAATTAGCCTCTCCAGACCTGCATCTTCTCCCAAAAGCTTCCGTTTCTTGGAAGGACGCTCCGATGTCAATAGTACCTTATGTTTCGACCCCAGAAGCCAATGTAAATCCAACGAAGAAGATGATACCATTAATGAAGCTGAACTGTCATTCTCCTTTTCCCCATGCTGCACTGCATCTGTGTCTACTCCACCATCAATTTCCATTCTTTGATCCATTCCTTGCTCCTCATTATGCAACTCTTCAACAACAGTCACCCGCTCCAACCCACCAATTTGAACTGCAGTCTCACAACTCCCCAAGTCGGCAGAAACCACATTCCTTTCAACAACAGTGTCCTGAACTGGAGATGGAATTAAGAAGCACGAATCAGGAGACCCAATTGCACACTCTGATGCCAAGCTCTCAATTTCAGCCAACGCCACAGGCCGGAAGTACTCATCAGTGTCTGCCCAAATGTTACGACCGACGTTCTGTGCTCCGGGAACCGAATGCGACTTTTTGTGCTTGCGCCGGCCACTATCACCGCTAGGCCTCGACAGGAAGTCAGACAGCGAGACGGGGAGCGTTGGGACCCTAGACAGCGCCTCCTCAGAAGCGTCGAAGGGCGACCGGTGAGAGAGAGCTTTCCGAGCCTGTGCGAGGAGATCGACAGCAGCGGCGACGGTTTCGAGGGTTTGGCGACAAGGGGTAAGAGGTCGAGCGGGAGGCCTACTAATGGGGCAGGGCTTTTCCTGGCTGCCGCATCCACCGTCCGCGCCTCTACCCATCATTTTATGAGCGCTCATGGCAGGAGCGAATCTGGGCCCTCCATTTGGAGGATATGAACGAAACCCTAACCCTAGGTTGTGTTCCCGTCGTGCATACAAGAGAAAGAGAGTGATGTCGGCAGAGGTTCGCGAGTTAGGGTTCGTATTTCGAGCGTTAGGTGTTTGGTTTGAGATTCCTGAGAGAGGCGTTTGGGCCTGAGATTTGTCCGAGACAGGAAGAAGGCCTTCGCAATCGTATTTTCTCGCGTTTTCTGCAGGCAGAAAGGGATTTCCCGAGTGATACCAATCTAAAAACATAAAAGAACGCAAGTTGCGTAGTCCGCGGTATATATTGCCCCATCGGCCGCTTGAAAAGCTGCCACGTAGCATGCACGAAGCTGGCTGAAGATCGACAAAAGGGAGATTTTTGTACTCTGTCAGAGGGACATTGACGCTACGCGGGCTCAGGCAGATTTACACCTAGCATATCTTGATTGGATAATTAGACCATCCACCGCAAAAATTAGCTTCGAGTTGTAAACCTAAAAAAAAACCAACGATTATTCATATTCACATAGATGGCTGTCAGATTTTGAATGTATGTTGGACGGTTATGGATGAAAGCAAGTTTTTAAAAAATCTCTATTAACAAGCAACCGTACAAGATAACCGTGCGAGTGTGGCTTGGGTCAGTCGGATAGCTCGTGTCAGTGTATGCCACGTGCTAGAGTGGCGTACGTCGCCAGAGCAGCTTGTTTATCTAATCTTTGTAAGTTTTCCACTGTTTAAAGCATTCTAGGTGGCGCATCTCCTACCACGTGGTGGCAGAAATTGGTGATTTCTTGTGATGGACCATGTATCTAAAATAAACTTAATAAATAATTAAGTGTAACAATCTTGTTGATTGATTTATCTCAAGTTAATGGTTGAAGATTAATTGATGGTTATGTCAAAACCTTAGACAAAGCAATCAAATCATTAATAATGCTTCTAAATTCAGTTTCTAAATTATGCTCCATTTCGCGACACTTGAGCTGTTAGCCTATTAAGAAGCGGATTATAGACACATTATCTTCCCTGTAGTTGTAGACTCACCGAGATTTTTAGTACCTGTGATGTAGGACCAATGGTCATATCAACAGAGAAGAGAAGTTGGTGGTCGCACAAATTAGCATGGCACGTTACCATCTTTTAACCCCAAGTGTAATGGTATCTGGATTCGCACCATCGTTTCAACTATACTCCTCGGGCAAATCATCAAACCGAGGCTGGTATGTCAGCAGTTCTTATTAGTCTTATAAAACTGGGCAAGAGTATTGCCTGCGACACGCAACGCAGGATCACCCTGCGTAAGCCACGTGGTTGCGAGCATCGAGGACTCTCCGTCCCTTCAGCTGAGAAGGAGCAGCTTATCAAGGCCTTCGAATTACTATAGTTCAGCCAACTGGATGATGAAGATATTTCTTCTAAGGATATGGAGCTTATACCAGCAAGTTCATCATTATCCTCTCCATGACACTATTCTTAGATGCTATTTTTATCCACTATAGGAAGATGCTCCCATTATTGCTTCATTATATCAACTACAGCAGCAAGATTCTCATTCTTGCATCTTTATGTCCGTCAACTACAGTTCGACTCCACTTTCTCCAGGGCACGACAACAAAGCTGACTACTATATAAAACATCCATTATTGTAATAGTACTACTTTTGTAAAAAGTAAATAGTCCCTTTTCTGTCTTTTCTAAACAGATAAGTTCTATGGATTCAAACTTGTTTTGAATCCGTCGGACTTTATTCATTCTCATGTCCGTCTAGTTTTTTATAAATAGCCTAGGAGTTTTGAGTTAAGGGCATCGCAGAATAGAGAGAAGCAGAAGCTCTTGTCTTCTAGTCTCTATTGCCCTTCAGTCTTCATGAGTTAGAGTTCGTCTTCAAGTCAGTCTATGTAAGTTTTTCTTTTGAATAAAATTATGTTTGAATATTTACACTCTCTTAGATTTGAAATTCAGCTCCTTAGAAAGGATAAAGATTTACTTCTTGAATATATTCAATACGTTCGCACTTACCATAATCAAGAAGAAGTTATTTATGTGTTAAATCTCCTTTTAAAATCTGTTCAACGACTAAGCTCTCAGATTAAAAAAATAGAACAACAAATCAGTATATGTTTGGCGTAATCTTATATCTCCGCTGGTACATAACTGAATTATTTTTAGAAATAGATTGGATATTATTAAACAACATGGACATTGAAACTCCAGAAGATATTTATGACCCACCTATGCAAATTGAGTTTCTCAGTGACCATGATTCTACTATCTATGATTATTTGGATTCAGATTAGCCCAAACCTCAAATGGTATCAAATCCTAGTTTAAGAAAATCCTTTTTCTACTCTTTCTAAAAAACTTTCCATCTTGTTCACGAAGTCGTGCACAAGGCTATTACCCGTGTTGGCAAGAAGTCGTTGAGAGATTGAGCCTATAAGACATTGACTATAAAAAATAACTGCTATTAGAAAAGTTTTAAAAGGATCTTCTTCTTCCTCCTATCTTCTTTCGCCCAGATCTTCAACTGAAATTAAAACAATAAGTATCCAAGACATACAGAATATGATAGAAGAAGCTTATGAAAACATAGAACAATCTATTCAAAATTAGAAAATCCCAAAAGTACCAGTAAAAGAAATTTATAAAATAGGAGTATTTGATTTTCTCACTGAATATAGAATTAAAATTTTAGAAACACTTTGGAATTCACCGAAGGCAACCATAAAATTCAATTATTAGCCAAAGAAGCTATCCAAGAACTTATAACTAAAGGATTTAAATTTTTTCATTTTGGCTTGATACAAGTAGTTATACAACCTCTAATGAGAGCAGGCATTCCCGCCTCTGTCTTAGCATGTATAAAAGATAACAGATATTATAAATTCTTAGATTCTATTCTGAGAATAGTACAAACCTCATTATATGCAGGAGCTATTTATTTCAATAGTTTTCCAAATTATTCTATTAGCCTATTTGATAAAAATATTTTAGAATCGTTATCTCTTCTAATTCAAACTCAAGGATTCAATATGCTAGAAGGATCAAAACCTTTATGTATTCAATATAGAATTTATTATAAAGCAATGAGAACCCTTATTCCAAGATGCTTATTAAATCAAGAAAAAGGATCTACTCCCTTTTTTATAACTAATCCTATTCATAAAACTATAGAACCAAAGCGAATACAATGGTCAGATATTAAACTACCCCTTGAATGGATTATTCAAAATGATCAACCTGAATCAAGGATTGAACAAGGACCCTCAAACATTGAATCTATTATAGAAATCCCTAATAAAATAATGCTAAATTTCCAACAACCAACTAAAAGACCATATGTTTCTATTTTAAGACCAAGTACTAGTACTTCCAGTATCCAAGAAAAAAATACCAATTATAACTAGAACAAATTCTGACCCAATCATACCAAGAGTTGCACCAAGACTACCAAAAATAAATCCTTTGAAAAGATTTCCATTAAAATATGAATCCAATATAGCTAGACCTCAAAGATTATCAAATTTTGAAACTGAACCTTCAGAATCAGATTTTCAATTAAATGTTATAACTGATAATACTACTTTTGTCCTCAATAAAGAATTATTAATAAAAGATTTC
>JAYJMB010027388.1:0-84527 GCA_036873735.1 Pouteria campechiana
TTCAACTGCATTGGCAAGTCATCCTTCATATATCTCTTTACTCGATGACCATTGACTTTGAACTTGTTCCCAGTCCTTAAGTTCTTTAACTCCATAGCTCCATGTGAGAATACTTGTGTCACCAGGAATGATCTAACCCACCTAGACTGCAATTTTCCTAGAAACAAAAGTAAATGTGAGCATAAAGCAAAACTTTCATTCCAAGTTCAACGCATCTTTTGTGAATGATTTGATAATAATATCTTTTTGTTTACTCCTTATAAATCTTTGCATTCTCATAAGTTTCATCTCTCAGCTCCTCTAGTTCATATAGTTAAAGCTTTCTCTCTTCACCTGCCTTCTTTAAATCAAAGTTTAGTTTCTTTATCACCTAGTATGCTTTGTGCTCTAAATCCACCAACAGATGAGAAGCTTTTCCAAAGACAAGTGTGTATGGACTCATTTCTATCGGGGTCTTGAATGCAATCCGATATGCCCACAGTGCATCATTCAACTATATTGCCCAATCTTTCCTCGAGGTGTTCACTGTCCTCTCCAAAATTGCTTTAATCTGTCTGTTACTTACTTCAACTTGTCCAGAAGTTTGTAGATGATAAGGTGTTGCAACTTGATGAGTGATGTTATAATTTTTAAACAAAGCTGCAAATACTTTATTGCAAAAATGAGTTCCTCTATCACTAATGATCTCTCTTGGAGTGCCAAACCTGGAGAAAATCATGTCTTTCAGAAATTTTAGCACAACATTACCATCATTAGTTTTAGTGGCCACTATCTCAATTCACTTAGATACATAATTAACAGCAAGCAAAATGTACATGTTCCCATTGGATGGTGGGAATGGGCCCATGAAATCAATGCCCCATACATCAAATAACTCAATAACTAGATTACTTGTGAGTGACATTTCATCTTGTTTACCAATGTTACCTACTCTCTAACACCTATCACACTTTGCACAAAAGGCGTGAGCATTCCTGAAAATAGTCAGCTAGTAAAAACCCAATTGGAAAACTTTGAGAGCAATCTTCTTCTCTCCAAAATGCCCTCCACAACTGAATGTGTGACAATGTTTCAAAATGCTTTGTTGTTCATCCTTAGGTACACAATGTCTAATGATCTGATCTGAACACATTTTAAATAGAACTAGATCATACCAAAAGTAGTGTTTTGCTACGACAGTAGCCTCCTCCTTCCCTACGAATTCAGCATAGGATTAAAAACTCCCTTAACCAAGTAATTAACAATATCAACATACCAAGGTTTACTTCGCTTTACATAAAATGGTTGCTCATCAGGAAAAATCTCATTGATGGGAATGCTCTTTTTATCTTTCTTCTACTTAAAATTAGTCCCTTCCACTAATCTAGATAGCTACAATATTTTCATTACTTATTTTGTCCTTGATTGTCAGGTCAAATTCTTGCAGTAATAATATCCACCTGATCAATCTAGGCTTGGCATCTTTCTTAGTTAGCAAATATTTTAATGTAGCATGATCAAAATAAATAATTATTTTTGAACCAATCAGATATGACCAGAACTTTTCTAATGCAAACACAATTGTGGTGGAATAATTCAATTATGCGTCATTCAAAGTTCTACTTGCATAATGAATCACATCAGGCAATTTATCTATTCTTTGTCCTAAAAAAATATTGATAGCAAAGTTAGATGCATCACACATAAGCTCAAAAGAAATAGACCAATCAAGAACAGCCAAAATTGGAGCAGAAGTTAGTTTTTCTTTCAAGGTATTGAAAGCAACAAGGGACTCCTCATCAAAATAAAAAGTCACATCTTTAGCTAGTAATTTACACAGCGGTCTAGAAATTTTTGAAAAGTCTTTTATGAACTTTCTATAGAAACCTGCATGACCTAGAAAACTCCTCACTCCCTTAACTGAAGTGGGGGGAGGCAATTTAGCAATCACATCAATCTTTTCCTTGTCAACTTCAATGCCTCTACTTGAAATAATTTATCCCAGCATAATTCCCTACATAACTAAGAAATGGCACTTCTCCCAACTTAACGTCAAATTTATTTTATCACACCTTTTAGGCACCAATGTCAAGTTATTCAGGCACTCATCGACTGAATCACCAAAGACAAAAAAAATCATCCAAGAAAACCTTTATAAACCTTTCATTCATATCAGAAAAAATTAGACATCATACACCTCTGTAAGGTTGTAGGGGCATTGCATAAACCAAAAGGCATCCTCCGATAAGCAAAAGTTCTAAATGAGCATGTGAAGGTTGTCTTTTCCTAGTCTTCTAAAGCAATGGGAACCTGATTGCAACCTAAAAAATCATCTAGAAAATAGCAGTAAGCATGACTTGCCAATCATTCAAGCATTTGATCAATGAAAAGGAGAGGAAAATAATCCTTTCTTGTGGCTGCATTTAGTTTTCCGTAATCTATACACATCCGCCATCCTGTAGTCATTCCTATCATCACCAACTCATTATTATCATTCTTAACAACAAAAATTTCAAATTTCTTTGGTACCATATGAACTGGACTTACCAATTTGCTATCAGAAATTGGGTAGATAATACCTACATTCAAGAGCTTAATCACTTTAGCTCTAACAACTTCTTGTGTGTGTGGGTTAAGTCTCCTCTAAGCATCCCTGGAAGGCCTTGCATCATCTTCCAACAAGATCTTATGCATGCACACAATGGAGCTATTTCCTTTGATGTCAGCTAATGTCCAACCTATAGCCTCCTGTGCTCTCTCAAAACATTCAATAGCTTATTTTCTTCATCAACAGATAAGTCAGCAGCAATTATAACTGGAAGAGTGTCATTTTCACCAAGAAATACATATTTTAAGTTCTGTGGCAGTTGCTTCAATTCTAGTTTTGGTGGTGTGATAAATGATGGTGCCAAATTGGAACTCAAATGTGTCAACACCCCCTTGGTGACTCCATCTTCTCTAATTTCCTCTGCACTATTCAAATCTTCTTTTAACTCTTTGATTTCTTTATCCTCCTCAATGAATTCTTTAGTTATAAGCACCAATGCCAGTTTGTCTTCTATTTCCTATTGCATAAAAGTAGACGATACAAGTGAGTCCAAATCATCAATTTGAAAACAACTACTAAGATTTATAGGATCTTAAGGTAATGAAAGAGAATTGTAAATAGAAAATTCCAGTCTCATCCAAAACAGTCATTTTCAGCTTCCCATTTTGCACATCAATGATCGTCCTAGCTTTTGCCATGAATGGGCACCCTAGAAGAATGAGCACCTCTCTCTCTTGAGTCACTTGCCTCTCCATGTCAAGCATAACAAAATTTGTAGGAGTAATAAGTTTGTCAATTTGCACCAATATATCTTCTACAATGCCTCTTGGATATTTCACTGATCTATTTGCAAGTTGTAGAGACATGAAGTAGGTTTCAAATCTCCTAAACCAAGCTACAAGTAAACAAAAATGCATCAAATTTATACTTGCTTCTAAATCCAACATAGCCTTTACCTTATTCGTTCCTCCAACAGTGACTGTGATATTAAAACTACCTAGATTCTTCAACTTTGGAGGAAGATTTGTCTGTAGAATTGCTCTTGCAACTTCAGAAACTATTACCTTTTCATAAGCCTCATACTTACGCCTCCTTGAGCTTAATTCCTTCAAAAACTTAGGATAAGCAGGCATGTTCTTAATCATGTCAAGTAAAGGTAAGTTAAAATTAACTTTGGAGGGGATTTCATAAATATTAGAAAATGATTTGTCCAATTTGCTCTACCTTAATCTTTCTGAAAAAGGTACTAGTAGATCATAAGGTGGTGGTGATTTATAGTTGATTGGAGGGTCAACTATTGGAAACACAACCTTCCTTGAGGTTACCTCCTTTGCTTCCTTTTCCTTCCTATTGTCTATTCCTTTAGAAGCATTAGATTCATTAGTTTCTTCACCAACATTATTGTTAATTACCTTTCCACTTCTCAATGTTGTCACTGCTTTTGCTTTCTCTGGCTGACTTAGTAACTTTCCCAGCGTGTGACTTTGCATAGCTTCTGTAATCTGTCCCAATTGTGTTTCTATCTTCTTTATTGATGCCTCCATATTCTGAAATCTTTATTTATTATTTTGGAAATGAGTTTGAGTTACTTGAATGAAACTCTGCACAGTTTCGTCAAGAGTAGGCTTTTGGGGCCGGAAAGTGGTTCTAGCTTGATTCTAATTGTGGCTATTTTTCCATGAAACGTTTGGATGGTTCCTCCAACTAGGATTGTAAGTATTTGAAGAAGGATCACTAAGTGGCCGCTGGTTATAGAAATTCATTATATTTGCTTGCTCTGAAACTCCTGCAAAACTTTCATTGAAAGGGCAAATATTCTATGTGTGTCCTAGATTACCACAAATTGAACAAACGTCAATAGGGACAGGTTGCTTCAAGTTCACTATCATTAAGCACATCACCTTCATCTGTTTCACCATCTATGACATCTACTTAGAAAGATCAATGTTAGAGTTGATCTCATAAATTCCTCTAGACCTACCTCTTACACTCTTTTGTTGGAAGTTTACTCCAAGCATCTCATATAGTTCATATGTCTCTTATGGGGTCTTTTCTCCCATTGCTCCACCTGTAACATTATCAACCATGGCTTTGCATGATTATGTTAGTCCATCATAATAAAATTGATTGAGCAATTCAAGAGGATATTTATAGTGAGGACATTAAATCAGTAATACCTTAAATCTCTCCCATGCTTCATGGAATGCTTCCCCATCCATTTGAGAAAAAGTAGCAATCTTACTTCTCAATTCTACAATTTTAGCATGGGAATAAAATTTACCAATGAATTTATTATATACTGCATCCATGTAGTCAGTGATCCAGGAGCCAATGTCAAAAACTATATTTTTGCCACATCCTTCAAGGTCTAAGGAAAATATCTTATGCGCAACTGATTCTTAGTTAAACCTTGCAAAGGAAAATTTTGAACAGTTGCATAGAAATCACGCATGAATATTAAGGGATCTTCTATAGCTACACCATGAAAAGATGAAAGCATGTTAAAGTGTATATGCTTCAGATCATAATTCCTTGCATTGTCATCTAAAACAATATATGAAGGTGAAATTCCAATCGTTAGGTATGCAAATTCCTTCATCAGCTATTGAGCTTGTTGAATTACTCTATTTTCCATGTTGTCAACATTGAGCGTCTTCTTCACTTATGCTTTTTGTCTCTATTTCCACTTTATCAATGTGATTATTCTAGGACAACAGAACTAGATTCAATGATTGTCTTTCTTACATTCATAGTTCTGCAAAAGAAAGAAAGAAAGAATTAAAAATCCTAAATAAAATAAATTATAATAATAAAAAATAAAAATTATAACTAAATTAATCAAATCAATTTGGAACCAGTTCCCCAACAATGATGCCAAAAACTTGATGGTAAAATTATAATCCCTGTGCACAAGTGTATAGCAGTATAATGTGTTTAGTGAGGGTCGATCCCACGGAGAACTGTCAAACTGATTCAATTATATTTAGTTACTAATACTAAGTTGTCCTAAATCTGAAAGAAAATTTAGAGAATAAGTAATTAAAAGTGTAATGTAAGATAAATAAAAAATAATGGCTCAAATAATGTAAAATAGTATTCAAGTTGTAAGAGTCTAGGGATCTGACTTCACCACTCAATGATATTCATTATTGTTGGAATGTTGGTATCAATTTAACATCTTAGGTTCATTCTATCCATTGTATGATTATTACTGTTAGGCATTCGAGTTTAAATCAATTATTTTCTCCCATTCCAATTACGTATGGCATGTAGTGTAATTGAGATTGAAAACTCATGAAAATCAAAAGAACTTTAATGAATCAAGTAGAATAGTTTAGCATATGGCATCTACCTTAACCATCTACTCATTCATTCAAAAGAACACAATATGTGGTTAAGGGTTTAGCATATGACATCTACTGTAACCACGTACTCAGAGATAATCAAACTAATTCACATAATTGGTGATTAGACAATTAAATAAATAAAATGATTGCATTATACACAATGAATGAAATAAGATGATATTGAATTAATAACCTAACAATCTCTCTTAACAATAAATATCAAGGAG
Source organism: Pouteria campechiana (assembly GCA_036873735.1). Lineage (NCBI taxonomy): Eukaryota > Viridiplantae > Streptophyta > Magnoliopsida > Ericales > Sapotaceae > Pouteria > Pouteria campechiana. Next base: position 6,102 of record JAYJMB010027388.1, read on the forward strand.
GGTTACATCATTGCCCCAGAAAAAGGAATTTAGTTCATAATGAAAATAGAAATAAAACTCTCTAAAATATGCATGACTGTAGAACTTGAAATCCTTGTCTTGCTTCGGAGAATTTCTCCCATCCAACCCCCAACTATGTTCTAATAATAACTTAGTATTTCCTGACGAAAATATAGCTTCCCAAACATTACAATGCATAAAAATAGAAATTCTTAAAATAACTGAGTTGTTGCATATATTGGGTTCTAAAAATTATAACACAATCTTGAGCCAAAACATTAACTTTCAAAAATACTTTACAATGCGCATGTTTCATACTCTTAAATTTGCAACATCTGACGCATGGAAAAATAACTAAATTTGTGCATTTCTAATTCCAAGCTTTGATTTCAAACTTTGTTTCTTGTTAGGCTGCTACAGATGCACTGAAGATTGAGCAAAAGTTTGAATTCTACTTTGGAGTCATTGAAACTTGCTTCAGAGTCAATAAATCTTACTTCAAAGTCACTGAACATTAACTTTGAAGTTACTGAAGTGAACTTCGAAGTCGCAAAAGTCAATTTCGGAAGCACAAGTCTACTTCAGAGGCATGCAAGTGAACTTCAAAGTCACAAAAGTGAATTTCAAAGTCAAATCACATTGCTTTAGAGTCTCTAAAGTGAACTTCAGAATCAAAATACATTGCTTCAGAGTCATTGAGGTGAACTTTGGAGTTGCTAATTCCTCTTCAGAGTTTTTGATGTTCTAGAGCAGTTTTAGTAGAATTATCACAACTTTCTCATATAAATACCAAATTGAGTGATTTTTGTTGGGTTGGATTGATGATTTAAATATATACAAATTTCATGTCAATCGCTTTTCCTAATTCAGCTAGTATTTTGAGTCATAAAAGCTTAAGTTACAATCTTTTGTGTTACCTTTGAAATTGATGTTTTGGGGTTTTTTGGAGAGAGTACCACTATTTTAATCATAACTTTCTCATATAAACTTAGAATTGCTCCATTCATTTTTTATTGGATAGATAATATTTGGGGTTATAATGTTTATGTTGATCACTTTGTCTAAATCATCCATATTCTATGAGTCATGAGCCTTCAAAATGACACCTTCTGTCAAATAAAGTAGCAAATGGATGTGACGCTTTATAGGCAGTTGCATTGTTTTAGTCATAATATTCTCATATAAATTCAAAATCATGTGAATCTTTATACATTATAAAGCTAAGAATAAAGGCAAAAACTTTTATGTTGAACACATTTTCCAAATATGCCTACATCAGTTCCAGAAATTAAATTGAAGTAATATCTTTTGTAATTTTTTAGTTTCATTTTATAGATCAATAAAACAACCTCTGTTAAGTGAAATAACCACTGAAAAATATTAAAAAAGGATCTTAACATATGAATTTAGATATAAAAATATGATATATTTTGAGCTTATCACATTGAAAGGGAAGAATAAGTTTAGAACATCAGAACATCTTACTAGTGATCAATGTTAATCCCTCACCACCTACACCTTTTGATTATGAAAAAAAGGTGGAGAATGTCATGACTTGCTATATTTGAGGGAAAATGATATAAAAAAAGGGGGAGAAGGAGAACTGAACTTCTAAAATTTTTGAATGAACACATGGACCAATCTTAGAACAATGGGCTTTAATGAAATAAACTTCAATAGGCTTATTGAATAAAATAGATAGGGGGAGTTTTCTTAGTTTATTAGCATATTTTATTAGTGTAAGTCAACAAGTTTTGTCATCATTAAAAAGGGGGAGAATGTTGACCCTGGTTGTTTAGTTTTGATGATTAATAAAAAAATTTTATAATATAAATTGAGCTAATGACATGTTACTAAGATTTTTGAATTCAAAAGAAACATTTAAAAGATGCAAAAATGTTAGAGGGACATTCATAGGCTTCAGAGGATGCTTCAAAAGTTCAAAAGTGGGGTCTAGAAGTTTTAGAGGGAGCACTCTGAATTCAGAGGGAAGAAGAAGGTTCAAAAGAAGAAAAAGAAGTTTCAATGAGAAGGAGAAGTTTAAGAAGGAAGCAAAATCTCCAAAGTAACTTTAGAAGATGCTTCAGAAGGTGGAGATGAGCTTCAAAGGTGAACTTCAAGTCTGAGGATCTTAGAAGTTAAGTTCAGAATATGTGAAGCCATCAAAAAATCTGAAAGTTGCATTTGAAAGCTTCAGAGTATATTCAGAGGAAGATTTTCATGCTTCAGAGGTAAGAATGAACAATTCAAAATTAATTCAAAAGCAAGGAAGTTCTTCAAAGTATGCTTTAGATGATTAGCATAAGCTTCAGAAGGGAAAAAGCAGCCGTTGGGAATGTCAGCATTTAGAATGAACTTCAGAACTTGAGAGATTAACTTTAGATGATCTAAAGTGCATTACTAGAATGGAGTTCAAATTGAGTCGAAGTTCAGAAGGTCTAAAAGAGGGCTTCAAAAGCTTGGAAATTAAATACAAAAATAGTAATTGACAAGCAATGGACCTTCAAAAGTTCTAAAGTTTAACTTAAAAAGTTCTGAAGCACTCTTATAAGGCAGGTTGAGTGGATGAAATATAATATGAAATGGTCTTAAAATTGATAGAAGTAATCATTAATGGCTACATACTCTTGGAAGATTATAAATAAAAGTTTGAATGAAGAATAAATAGACTCTAAGTGGAATAAACATGAATAAATGATAAGATACTCAAGTCTAGAAAAGGTGCAATCACTCCACCGTGCTACCAAGTTGAGAGACTTGAAAGTTGCATCATTTACATCTAAGAGGAGAACAAAAGCATAGCAAGGTTTATTATATATCATCATTCGTGAGCTTTAATCTATATACATTTACACCTAGTTAGAGATAGTTTATCTATACACATTTTGTATTTGAAATGAGGAGTTAATGGAAGCTCTAAAAACTAGATTGTATGATTTTTTTCGTGAGCTTAGAGGAAAATCAATATTGTATAAGTTGCTAGTGAGCTCAGAGAAAAACTAGTGTGTATGAGTTACTAGTTAGCTCGTGGGAAACTAGGTTGTATGAGTTCTTGGTGAACTCTAAAAACCAAGGGAGGTGTGATTCCATACGTTGATAGTAGAACCTGAGGTTGGGTGTGACACCCCAAATTTCTTCACCACATCGAGGAATCACGTTACCAACTAACACTTCCACCCTAGTGAAGGTTGGCAACAATACAACCCCAAGATTGATGGAAATTAGTCTCAATGCACAAACACATCCATGATTTATTTACATGAGTTGTGGGTTCCATTTACGTGGTAAAATCATCTGTTCAAGCATAAAATTCATATTTAAATGATTATAGGAACTGTTAATGTTTACATATGTCAGATTAAACAGAAGTTTGGAATTCTTAGTTCATTCTCCTCATCTTCTCTCGAGGTTCTAGTTGGCACACCCACTCTCTCTCTCTCTCTCTCTCTCTCCCTCTGAAACTATAACTTTTGTAAAACAAATCATGAGCTAGTGCTCACTAAGCAAGCATGTTTTAGATTGAAATTCATTTCCTACTCAATTTAAAGAATATCAATCATGAACATATCAATTTCATAAAATCAATCATAAAACTCATATATTACACCCATGCTCATGCTCATGCTCATCCTCATATGCACTCATGCACCAAGCCTAGTTTTGTTCTAAGATTTACCCTACAAACTTGGTGACCACAAACATTCTATGCTAAGCCGAGTTGGCTTCTTTCATCTAGTATCGTCAATAGCCTGTGTAAATCGGAGATGGTCTCTTTCACCCAAGCTCATCATGGCCTGTCTCCTATTTCCTTCATGCATTCATGCATTGCTATGTCATGTCATGTCGTGCTTTGGAAATTAATTCAATTGACAATAACTGATATACAAACATATATACATGTTCACTTTAAACTTGAAGCACCAAAGAAGTTTAAAGGAGAACATAAGTGCTTGCTTACCTTCCAACTCATAATTTCTGCTTACTTTCACTTTAACACACACTATCCTTTGTCTCCTAATTCCATAGGAAAATTTATGTTTAGTTCTAACCAAACGATGTATTTATCTCCTCTATACACCCATCTTTCCTAATTCTTAATAAGGATATTCTTTAATCTAAATGGATTAATCCAAGGTCTAGATTTCATCCCTTTCACTCTAATATTTATTTCCTAGCTGATTGAAATATTGCAATTGATCTTATTATGCTAAAACAGCCCCTTGATCCAATAAGGGAGAGATTTTAAATTTTTCACCATCCCAAAATCATGTCCTGATTTGGGTCACGAATTTTCTAGAGATTTACTAAAATTATTTCTCATATTTAAACTATTGATTCCTTGGAAAATAATATCATAAAGGTTTTGTAAAAATTTTAGGTAAACTAAACCCTTAGATTGCATGATTTGGGCCAATTATGGAAGCAATTTCGTCCCTTTATTGTTGCCTCTGTTTTAGGGACGAGATAGCCAACTATGGTCTAATAAATATGCATTTATACTTTGATTTATGACCTATGAACCGTACCACAAAAAAAACAATAAATTTTACACATATTCTTCAAATTTTAGGCCCATCCGATCATCCAATACGAGAACTAATTTCATCATTCCCAGGTCACCAAGCTGTCAATTTTTGGATAGTTTTTCTTCAAGACCATAAATGGCCCACTAATCATAATCAGATCACCTTGAAATTTACAGGGTGTATAATAAACAACTTCCTTTTTGTTCTCCCTCATTTTCACTCTTTATTTACATCCCCATTAGGAAAAATTAATTTTTTGGTTTATGCTAATCAACCTGTTCTATTGATTGTATAATTTCTAAAGAAGGGGATATAGATTTACCTCTATCCCTTGCTCCTCTCTCCTTTTCTTGATTCCTCCTCCTTTTCTCCTTCATCCCTGACTCCCACAGTTGCAACGGATGCTTCTCTTCCTATGCCTTTTTTTTTAAAACTCAGTAATAAATGAGAAATTATCTCCTTGCCACGTAACTGGGCACCTTACAGCTTCTAAAGCTCTCTTGCCACCTCATAGCTTCTAGAGCTCTCTTGCGCCTCACTTGGTAGTTGGTTATCATATTCTTCCCCCCTTAAAATAAGTTTCATCCTCAAAACTTATTGTGTGTATTAAATAACTAAGGATATTTGCTTTCCATTTCTTCTTGTAGTTCCCAAGTTGCTTCTTGTTATGAAAGATGATTCCATTGAACTTGAACAAATTTGATTGTTCGATTCCTTAACGGTTGTTCCTTATCATCAAGAATTTGAATTGGGAACTCTTCATATGACAAACTATCCTAAGGAGGTAAGGCATCTATTGGAAGTACATGGGATGGGTTAAGAATATATTTTCTCAGCATAAAACCATGAAATATGTTATGTACTACAGCTAATGAAGGAGGTAAAGCAACTTTGTAAGCAACCTTTCCAATTCTTTCTAAGATCTCATAAGGTCCAATGTATCTAGGGATTAACTTACCCTTCTTTCCAAATTGCATGATACCTTTCATAGGTAAGAATTTTAGGAAGACCTTGTCACCGACATCAAACTCCAATTCTCAACGTCTTGATCAGCATAGCTTTTCTATCAGCTTTGAGCAGTTAGTATTCGCCCTTTGATGAGTTTTACTTATCTTCCGTGTGTTGCACTATATCAGGCCCAATAAACTTTCTTTGTCCAACTTCATCCCTATTGAGAGGTGTTCTGCATCGTCTTCGATACAATGCTTCATAAGGAGCCATTTGGATGCTTACTTGATAACTATTATTATATGCAAATTCTATTAGTGGCAGGTATCTATCCCATGATCCCTTGAAACCAAGAACACACATTCGCAACATATCTTCTACAATCTGATTGACCCTTTCAGTCTGCCCATCAATTTGCAGATTATATGCTAAACTAAGATTTAACATTATTACTAAAGCTTAATGGAAACTCTGCCAAAACTAAGAGGTAAATTTGGAATCTCTATCTGATATAATTGATTTGGGAATACCATGAAGCTTAACAATTTTATCATAGTATAATTCTGCCAACCTGCTTGCTGAATAGTTGAACTTAACTGGAAGAAAATGTGCCATCTTTGATAACCGATTAACTATTACCCATATTGAGTTATACCTTGATTGAGTACGAGGAAACCCTTTTATGAAATCCATAGTTATTTCATCCCATTTCCACTCAAAAATTTCAATTTGCTATAAAGGTCTAGCTAGCTTCTGACGCTATGACTTTACTTGTTGGCAAGTTAAACATTTAGCTATAACCTGAGCCACTTCTCTTTTTAACCCATTCCACTAGAAATTATTTTTCAAATCCTAATACATCTTTGTACTCCTTGGATGCATAACATAAGGTGAATAATGTGCTTCTTCCAGAATTTACTTTTGTATATTTTCATCACCAAGTACACAAATTCGGCCCTTAAACCTCATCACCCCAGTATCATCAACTGAAAAGCCAGTTTTCTTTTTCTTTAACATTCCTTATTGGATTTTTTGTATAAAAGCATCTGTTTGCTAGGCTTGCTTAATTTGTTCAAGTAAATTAGATTGCATTTGCCACTATCCCATACTTGCCAATGTCTCTTTTACACCCACTACAAGCTCTAACCTTTCTATATCTTTAAGAATGTGTTGTTGCTTGGTGACTAAAACTGCAAGGCTGGACTTTCTGCTTAAGGCATCTGCTACCACATTAGCCTTCCCAGGATGATAATTGATTGTTACATCATAGTCCTTTAGTAACTCTAACCACCTTCTTTGTCACATGTTCAATTCTTTCTAAGTGAAAATATACTTAAGGCTTTAGTGATTAGTGTAAATTTTACACTTTTCCACATACAAATAATGGTACTAGATTTTTAAGGTAAAAATTACAGCAGCCAATTCTAAATCATGGGTCAGGTAATTCTTCTCATAAGGTTTTAACTACCTTGAAGCATAAACAATTACTTTTTCATTCTGCATTAACACACATCCCAGACCCTTGTGTGAGGCATCATTGTATATCACAAGATCAGTATTACCATCAAGAAGGGTTAACACTGAAGCTTCCACCAATCGATGCTTCGACTCTTGAAAACTAGCTTCACATTCTTGGGACCATTCAAACTTCACTCCCTTATGAATCAACCTAGTAAGGGGGGAAGAGATCTATGAAAACCCCTGCAAAATTATTCTATAATAACTAGCTAAGCCCAAGAAACCTCTGATTTTTGTCATATTAGTGGTTCATGGCCAGTTGTTTAGCTTCTATCTTTTGAGGATGCACTAAAATCCACCTCACTAACACAATATGTCCCAAGAAGGAAATACAATCTAGCCAAAAGTCACATTTCTTCAATTTGGCAAATAATTTCTGTTCCTTGAGAGTTTGCAATACAATTCTTAAATGCTCTGAATGTTCTTCTACATTCTTTGAATATATTAGAATGTCATCAATGAACACTATCACAAATTGATCCTAATATTTTCTAAAAATTTTGTTCATCAAATCCATAAACGCTACAAGGGAATTAGTTAACCCAAATGACATTACCAAAAATTCATAATGCCCATATCTACTTTGGAAGGCAGTTTTGGAAACATCTGGTTCTTTTAACTTTCAATTGATGGTAACTAGATTGCAAATCAATTTTTGAAAAGACCTTCACTCCTTTCAACTGATCAAATAGATCATCTATCCGAGGGAGTGGATACTTATTTTTGATAGTAACCTTATTCAATGCTCGATAATCAATATATAATCGCAAACTACCATCTTTCTTATTTACAAACAACACTAGAGCAACCCAAGGGAAAATACTAGGCCTAATGAAGCCTTTGTCCATCAATTCCTATAACTATTTCCTTAATTCTGACATTCCTCTTGGGGCCGTCCTGTAAGGTGCCTTAGAAATAGGAGATGTTTCTAGCAGCAAATCAATAGCAAATTCTATCTTACTATTAGGTGGCAATCTTTGTAATTCTTTTAGAAAAATATCTAGAAATTCTCTTACTACAGGAATATCTTTCAAAGCCTTATTGTCTTTAACCACATCACTTACTGAGACTAGATATCCTTCACAGCCTTGTCTCATCATTCTTACTGCTTTCATATCTGAAATCAGCTTAATTGACACCACCCCACTATTCTCATCTACTATCACCTCAATTCTATCTAACATTGGAAATTTTACCATTTTCTTTTCAGAGTTAATTATAGCACCTAATCTAGCCAGCTAATCCATTCCAAGTATTACATCAAAATCGTGCATGGGTAATAGTATCAATTCAGCTTCTAATATCTTACTTCCCATCTATATAAGACAGACTTGTATATTTTTCTAACACTAGCCAATTGATGTACTAGGGATTCTACATGTATTATCATGTCCATATCTTTAGTAGATAAATCATGTTCTGCTACAAACTTGTAAGAAATAAAGAAGAGTGTAGCGCCCGAATCAAATAAAGCCTTAGCAGGAGTATTTTGAATTAGAATGGTACCTGTCACCACCCCTTCTGCTTGTTGTGCCTCTTACTGAGTGATTGCAAATACATGGGCCTGATTTTGGCCTTGTTATTCCACCCTTGGTGGTTGTTGGAGTCACAGTTATGGTCGTTGTCATTGTTTTTGTTGCTATTGTTGAGTCCGAAGTGTACCTCGACCTTGAGTTGATTGGCCTCCGCTTCCAGTGTTACTGATACTTGATGAGTGGGGACATTGAGCAGTTCGATGGCCTAGCTAACCACAATTGTAACATTTTGGTCCCGCTAGAGGAAGTCCTGGGCAAGCCTTTACAAGATGACCTGGTTGGCCACACTTATAATAATTTCTAATGCCTGCTAAACATTCACCTACATGTCGCTTCTTAGATGTTTGGCAGAGTGGGTGTGTAAACTTGGCTACTGCTTCCCTTATCTCTTTGGGTTGAATTTTAAAATTTTTATAATTTTGCCGATCATCTCTCTATAAGAGAGGGATAGGTTTCTTACCCTATCTATAAACTTGTGTTTTATGTTTTATAATTTCAGCAATTCGTGCTCTTTCCACAAGTTCAGCAAAGTTCTTAATTTTTAAAATTGCTAATCTTTCTGGGATGTAGGGGCACAAGCCATCTTGGAACCTTCTTACTTTGCTGATGGGGTCAGTCATGACCCAAGGAACAAAACTCACCAAGGTTCTAAACTTGACAGTATATTCTGCCACTGATTGTTCCCTTGATATAAATTTTCAAGTTCTGAAACTTTTTGTCTCCTTATGCTTTGAGGGAAATATTCTTTATTAAATTTTGCTAAGAAATCCTCCCAAGCAGGCTGCCTCTGAGCTGGAAGTGTAACCCTTAATTCCCACCATAGGTCAACTTCACCTTGGAGCATATAAGTTGCACATCTAACCATTTGTTGGTTAGTGCAACCAATAAATTGAAATTTCTTTTCTAGAGCTCTAATCCAAGACTCAGATACTATTGGATCTGAACTTCCTTCAAAAGCTAGGAGATGTGTTCTTAAGAAATCATTCATCAGAACTCTATCTCCTCCATCTACTCTTCTTTGTTCACCAACTTTTGGTCGAATTTCTAGATGTTGCATTCTCAAATCAAGCCTTTCTCTCTATCTTCCTTCTTGCCTTTCTATATGTTCTCCTTCTTGCCTTTTTGGTTGTCCCTATTCTTGCCTAGCTTCTATTTGAGCTATTAATATTTCTTCTATGGCCTGCATTCTTTCGATTAATGAGTTTAAAAGTTGAGTCAAGTGGGGATCTCCTGTTCTTCTCCTTTTTACTTGCCTTGTTGTCGCCCCGAGATTGGGTTGTGACATATCTTCCATGTCCTCAACTCTTTGTATAGTTGGTCCTCTCCCATGATTGGATTCATCTCTTTCATATTGAATACATATATCATGAATTTCTACTTGCTTGCCCTTGCCTTTGGTGGACTTTTCCCCCCTCTGGTGGAGACCATTTTCTACATCACAACAATCACCAATTACCATCAATATATGTCATTACATGATCACCATATATCAACATAATCATACGCTACAGTATGTTCTACACATACATCACACTTTTCTAAACACACCAACATTTTCCCTTTGCTAATCAGATTCAGTTTCTCCTTCCCCACAATCCTTGTTCTCTAACTTCCAAGTCATCATTTTAAAAATCTTAGCACAACTACTTAACTAATTCACTACCTTGACTAGCTTAAATTTCTACCTTCTCCCTCATATTCCCTTCTTGGGTTTCTCACTCTTTGAGACTAATTTTGCTCTGATACCACTCTGTGATGCCTCGAATTTCCTTACCTCATAGAGGAATCATGTTACCAACTAACACTTCCACCCAAGTGAAGGTTGGTAACAATACAACCCCAAGATCACTCGAAATTAGTCTCAGCACACAAACACATCCATGATTTATTTACATCAGTTGTGGGTTCCATTTACATGGTAAAATCATGTGTTCAAGCATAAAATTCATATTTACATGATTATAGGAATTGTTAACATTTACATAGGTCACATTAAACAGAAGTTTAGCATTCTTGGTTCATTGTCCTCATCTTCTCTTGAGGTTCCAGATAGCATGCCCACTGTCTCTCTCTCTTGCTCTCTCTCTCTCTCTCTAAAACTATAAGTTTTGTAAAACAAATCATAAGCTAATGCCTAGTAAACAAGCATGTTTTAGTTTGAAATTCATTTTCAACTCAATTTAAAGAATATCAATCATGAACATATCAATTTCATAGAATCAATCATAAAACTCATATATTATACCCATGCTTATGCTCATCCTCATGTGCATTCATGCACCAGGCTTGGTTCTATTCTAAGGTTTACCCTACAACCTTTGTGACCATAGACATTCTATGCTAAGCCAAGCTGGCCTCTTTCATCTGGTCTGGTCAATAGCCTGTGTCAATCCGAGATAGTCTCTTTCACCCAAGCTCATCATGGCCTATCTCCTATTTTTTTCATGCATTCATGCATTGCTATGTCATGTCATGTCATGCTTTGGAAATTAATTTAGTTGACAATAACTGATATACAAACATATATCCATGTTCACTTCATACTTAATGTACCAAAGAAGTTTAGCGGAGAACATAAGTGCTTGCTTACCTGTAGGAAGCTTGAAACTCTTGATTTCCAACTCCTAATTTCTGCTTACTTTCACTTTAACACAAATTATCCTCTTTGTCTCCTAATTCCATAGGAAAATTTATGTTTAGTTCCAACCACATGATGTATTTATCTCCTCTATACACCCATCTTTCCTTTTTCTCAATAAGGATATTCTTTAATCTAAATGGATTAATCCAAGGTCTAGATTTCATCCCTTTCACTCTAATACTTATTTCCTAGCTCATTGTAATATTGTAATTGATCTTATTATGCTAAAATAGCCCCTTGATCTATTGAGGGAGAGATTTTAAATTTTTTAGCATCCCAAAATCATGTCCTGATTTGGGTTACAAATTTTCCAGAGATTCACCAAAATTATTTCTCATATTTAAACTATTGATTCCTTAGAAAATAATATAATAAAGGTTTAATAAGAATTTTAGGTAAACCAAACCGTTGATTGCATGATTTGGGCCATTTATGGAAGCAATTTCGCCCCTTTATTGCTGCCTCTATTTTAGGGACGGGATAGTCAACTGTGGTCCAACAAATATGCATTTATATTTCAACTTATGATCTATGAACTGTACCATAGAAAGAATAATAAATTTTATACACATTCTCCAGATTTTGGGCCCATCTAACCTTTCAATTATGTGATCTAATTTCATCTTTCCTAGGTCACAAAGCTATCAATTTTTGGACAGCTTTTCATCAAGACTGTAAATGGCCCACTGATCATAATCAGATCACCTTGAAACTTACAGAGTTTATAATAAACAACTTCTTTTTTGTTTTCCCTCATTTTTACTATTTATTTACAGCCTAATTTGGAACAATTAATTTTTTGGTTTAAGCTAATCAACTTGTTCTATTGATTGTACAATTTCCAAAGAAGAGGATATGAATTTACCTCTCTCCCTTGCTCCTCTGTTCTTTTTCTTCCTACCTCCTCCTTTTCTCCTTCATCCCTGACTTCATCTTTTGCAACGGATGCTTCTCTTTTCTCTTTCTATGCCTTTTTTTTTAACTTAGTAATAATTAAGAACTTATCTCCTTGCCAAGTAGCTGGGCACCTCACAACTTCTAAAGCTCTCTTGCCACCTCATAGCTTCTAGAGCACTCTTGCCACCTCACCTGGTAATTGGCTATCACAAGTAGGTGCTAAGGGGGGCTTGAACCACTATAATTTCTTATGTTCTTATTGTTGTGTGTTCTTGTGTGCTTCCACTTATATCTATTTTCTTTCTTCTCTCTACTTGTGTATCCTTTGAGTTAGTATTGGAGACCAATCTCAAGAAGAACAAGAGTGATTGTAGGAATCTATCTTCCAATCAACTTATTGGCTTGTATTATGGCCCCTAGAGCTAGAATCTAGAAGAGTGCAAGAGGCACTAGTTATTATGCCCCCTTAAGATGGAATTAAGAAGAGTGCAGTGGCACTAGTTTTTTTTCCCCAAGAGCTAAAATCTAGAAGAGTGCAGTTGCACTAATTTGTATTCTCTATTGAGATAGTGGAACCCAAGACACAAAGGGTGTGTCCTGGGAAGAATGGCATAGGGAGGTTGTCTCAAACTGCTATATATTATGCTTGTTGTTTGTGATTGGTTTGTTTGCTTACTCTTTACTTTTCAATATACATTTCTTAGCAAATCATTGGAAAAGAGGGAATTTAAATTAATTGGTGTTCAAGCAAGAAAGTTTATAAACCCAATTCATCCCTCTTTTCATGGGCTAAGCCATGCCATAGGAACCAACATTAACTTCTCACCTTTAACAAGTTTTGCTATGATGCTTTTTGAGGTCATGTTATACTACACTCAATGTGAAACTCAATTAGGCAAATATCTAAAATATCATTTTATTTCAAGTCCAAGTAGGCCTTAAATTTTCATTCATATAATAAAATTGAAACTATAACATTCAAAATGCTATTAATCATCTCCTACCATGTAAATGAAAATTCACTGGCCATCTTATTTTAAAATAAAATTGTATGGACTATTGCCACTATCCACTAAATATAATCAATCAAGTTTACATAATCATTTCATCCACAACTTATCCAATCCACATAAGAGGCTAATTTTTGGTACTCATGCCAAAATAATTTAATGATTTCAAATTTGGTGCAAAACACATCCCGTTATAAGGCTTTAAAATATTACATACAAATGACGTAGTTGATAAAACCTAATACGTTCAATCTACTAAACTAAATAAATAAGGATGCCACACCACCTCTAATATAGTTAAAGTATTATTTCTAATCTTTATTCAATAATAAAGTAAAATAATTATTTTATAAGCATCTAATAATTAATAATTAATCAACCAATTATCTCATCTTATGATTAAACATCACATTCTCTACTTAGGAGAGTTAGCTTCTAGTCCATATAAAAAATATTTAAGGCTCCAATCTCATATATCACTTTTGTATATATGAAACATGCCATAATTATTTTCTTATAAATTAATAAATAATCAAGCCAATATTTAAATGGTATGCTATTAAGAAATTTTTCAAATTAGTCAAAACACATATGTTAGAATAAAATTGGCAAGAATATAAATTAGCATAACCATACATGAACAATGTTATTTGTGCAAGTGCATGTGCATGTTGATTTCATTGTTGCACTACGTATACAATGTATATGCATGAAGAATACATGAAATCAGATATTTTATATTAAGGATTAAATGGAATCAATGGACAATAATTCAATTTATACATTAAATACTTTAATTTCATGAAAATCTTATCTCTTCCTAGCTATTCACTAATATCTCATGATCCAGGCGTATTTTGGGTATTCTAAAGCTTCTTTTGAGTCTAGAATATCAAAAACATAGATTAAAACTATCTAATCATCAAAATTTGAGTTCTAGCAACCCAGATTAAGCTAAGACAATCTAGGTCATACATGCATCTTGTTGGACTGACTGTCCGCTACCATTATTGGTGCACCTTTGCAACTTGTGTTGGGCCAACTCCTAGGTTGTCAACCTAGGTAGAGTCTGCTGATGCATAGGCTCAGGCTATTGTTTTCCTCTAGGCTTAGTTACTAAATGGGCTTAGCCTGGCTCATCTACTAAGCACTAAGCCTACTTGTTTTGGCCTACTTAGAGCTCTAGGCCAACTTAAGAACTTGGTCAGAAGAGGCATTAGGTTGGGTCTAGGCCAGCCCACCCAACCAGTTCTGCGTTGGACCTGCATAGTGCTGGCCCATGCATTTGCACAATGTGATTATCTAAACATGGATTGTGGGCAAGGTTGTATTAGTGCAGTCATTCGTCCACAATTGTGCAATGTTGCCACCAAATTTCTGGCATCCCATCCTTCATTAAGGATTGGATTCTAGCATTGCATGGGTACCAATGGTTGGATTTTTTTGTGTTGAGAGCAAAATTAAAATCTAGATTTCCCATATAGATAATGATTTTTCAAGTCTAATTTTAATCCATCCGTTCAATCATCATTCAACCCATTTTATTTTCAACAAAAACAATTATAATGGAAATTCCATAAATCTAAACCACTTGGATTCTCTTTCAATGAATTATGTCAAAAAATTATATATTGATGTTCGCATGGCTTGCAAATTCTAATAGTTGTAATAGTCCATCCCTTGTTAGGATTCCTTGTCATGGCTTGCCACAACCTTGAGTGGGTTCCACATCTCCAAACATTGGGATTCTCATTTATACTAATCTCATGTGCACGAATGATGAGCATAGTGATTTACATGCAATGAAAATGCAGCCATTCTTATTTCTATCTAGTGCAGGATGCTACTAGTGGTACACTACATCTCATGCATGGAACCATAAATGAATTCTATGAGATGTTATATGTGAACATGGTCTAGTGTGGTCAAATTTGGTATGGACATTGGATTTTCAAGGCATGTTATTAAACATCCTAAACCCACTAAAATTTCCAAAACTTTGTCTACATGCAATTCAAACTATGCAGTGAGGCCCATGTCCCATGAAAGTACTTTGAATTCCAATAGTGGTAGTAGAGCTGGGTTAGATTTGCTTTTGCTTAAGAATGATGCACAAAAGTTTATCATTTTTTTCTTATTTTAAGATTGATAATTTTCATTTCCTAAGATGCTGGAAAGTTGAACATTTTTATGCAAGGGATTGAAATTTTAGAAGATGATTGAATTTTCTTTCATGATGGAACTTTTGAATTTCTGTAGCATATTGACAAGTCAAATTTATAGAATCCACTATGTTCCATATATGGAACTCACCATGTGTGGGACCCTAATGGTGTGAGATTTGAAGATGAGAAATAATAACTTGGTTGAATGATGCGAAAGTATACTGGAATACATGAAGAGAAGTTTTATCCCATCAGATACATAGAAAAAAAAACCTTCCCCATGAAACCCTTAGAAAAAAAACCTTCCCCATGAAACCCTTCCCGCTTGTACACATTATGCAATTGACATCTATCAAATCTTCGATAGTTTTTCACTTTGTACAAGTAAATGGAGCAAGCCACCTAATGAGAAAAAGTACCAATGAGGAGTTTTATATTGGAGCAAGCCACCTAATGAGAAAAAGTACCAATGAGGAGTTTTATATTAAGTTACTATCCAAGTAACTTAACATTGGGACTATGCATATTGTTCATATCCCAAACCATCTAATCACACAGCCTAAAACATCTTTGATCCCTCTTATAATTAATATAAAGCATGTTGTTCTCCAAATACATTTGTACTCATGATTACATCTGAACCATTTCCAATATAATTGCTTAGGCAATGAGTCTCAAACTTTTAGTGTGACATAAAATAATGTTTCCTTGGACACTCATGTCAATCCAACTGAACCTGTCTACTTTCCTAAACATGCTTCATTAAATCAAATAATACATAATTTTTGGATAATATGTTAAAGCAGTAACATCTTTCTAGTCACAAAGGGTATTATTTTAAACTAGATGCCCATATGGCTCACATAGTGATGAAGTAGGAATCCATTTGGTCATTCCCTAATATGGTTGACTTACAACACATATAATATGATATGTATGGTAGAGCTCCCACTCGCTTTGTCATGCTTTTGGCCACCCCCTAGAGTGTTTGGTCTAAGATTTTAACATATGAATCTCCTATCCGACTTTCTATGGCAACATGGAGATGTGGACTTATTCCATATTCGCTAACTAACTAGTCTCATCTTAGTCCTGTAGTCTTAGTACCAAGGAAACATGTGGTTTTTTATGTCTTATCCTGCTCACTATCTCAACTCGAGTGCAATCACCAATGTGAAAAGGTAAATCTAAAAATCCTTGTGACATTAATTTCTTAGATTTAGATATGCGCCATAATTATTTTTGTAAATGAAACTTATTTTATTAATAAAAATAATAATTCATAATACATTAATTCCTATGTAAGCACAATAGCTAAACATGTTATACATTCTAACTCAATCATGGATAGGGAAAAACTACCAACAGTGCTTTCATATGACACCTTAGCCATTTGTATCTTCTCTACTTCTATTTTAAAGCATTGGTCAATGCTAAGAACTAGATCTTTGCCACTTAAGCTATTTGTTTCTGCATAGTAATTAGCCATTTATGATAGTAAGTAAATTTATAACTTTATCAAAAGAAGCTGACTCATTGTTATTGAACCCGATCCTTTTTAATTAGTTTGATTTTAATGATGAACATGATTAAGCAACTAAGTCTTGATGTTGTACAAATACATGAGTGAAAAGTTGAGTTACTAACAAGTTATGTTCCCAAGTGTTGCAAAAATAAATGAATAAAATAGGTTAACTAAGTTAGGTAAGTAACTTTGGAGTGATGGATAGGTACAAGAACACATCAAGTTAAATTCCACCATAAAAAGGTTTTCAGAGGAAGAAAAATAAGTAAATGTTCAAAGAACAATGTTTTTGAAGTTAAGAAGGGATTTCAAATGCATTACAAGACTTCTAAAATCAAGAAAAACAAATTCAAAAGATGAAGCAACAATTAGAAGATTTGAAAGTCACATCTTGAAGCTTTAGAACAACTTTGGAAGGAGAACTCCACACTTTAGAGGTAAAAAAGCACAAATAGATCTTAGTTTAGAAGCAAGAAAATCCTTCAAAGTTTACTTTAGATGTTAGATCCAAGCTTTAGAGAATTTTAGACACACTAAAACACTTCTAGTTCAAAAGGATATATCTGAACTCAATTCTAAAGTAAGGAAGGTCTTCAAAGTTGCTTTAGATGAGAGACCTCAAGCTTTAGAGGCAAAATTATAGTCGTTGGAACTTTGAACAACACGAAGGAACTTGAGAACATCTGAGACCACCTTTAGAAGGTCTAAAGTGTGTAGCTAGAATAAAGTTCAAATCTAGCCAAGGTTTAGAGCATTTGAAAGAGAGCTTTAGAAGCTCAAAAATTAAGTGTGGAGAAGGTAATTGACAACTCCCGACCTTTAGAGGCTCTAAAACATAATTTTAGAGGGTTTGAAATTGATTTTCAAGGCAGTTTGCATGGAATGTTAAAAACACAAATTAGAATAATCAAAAAGTTTCTAGAATTAGTAATCAATGGATAAGTACTCTTCAAAGGATATAAATAACTTATTCTAATCACTAGAAAAGATAGCTAAGTAATTGAGTGAATTGAACAAGCATTTATACAAGCATTCAAGTTTTCTTCTAAAAGTTTCAACTCCATTCGCATTGAACTCTGAACAATGTATTCAAAGTCAAATCTACATCAAACATCAAGAAGTTTAAACGTATTGCTTTTATTGTTATATCATTTATTGCTTTAAATTACTTGTATACACAAACAACCTAAGCAAAAGTCAATTTTGTTATACAAAGTTTATTATTGTTTTATGTTTCTACAAGTAAGGGGCTTGCAATGAGATTGTGTCTATTACAACAAGTAGGAAAGACTTACTAGATTTGTAAGAGTTAGTTGGTGAGCTCAGAAAACCAATGAGTGTATTCTTGATCATAGTGTTAGTGGAACTTGAGTGCTATAAGGAAGGCTAACTCAGAGAAGTTGAGAAGGAACCTAGGTTGGGCCGAACACTATAAAAACCATTGTCTTAGTGTGTTGTGTGACCCCTTTTATTTTATTTCTGCACCATCATTATATCTTGGCTAAAATTCTTAGAAGCTCAATTCACCTCCCCTCTTGAGTTACTGTCAACAAGGGAACAACAATTAGTATGAAAGCGGACTTCAATTCTTATTCTTGATTACCAATATATTTAACTTACAAAGTGATCCCCAAAATGACCAGCTATTTCCACAACACATCTACAGAGGGACAGTTTACTACTAGAACCCTTTTTTTTGTTGGAACCAATTATGGGTACTAGAAAAAGAGAATGCAGAATTTTAATGATAGCCACAGACTACCAGTTATGGCTTATTGTCAAAAATGGAAAAGTGGTCCTTAATATAAAACATAAGTATATTGTTGAGGACATGCAAGCAGTAGAACATGATGCTAAGATAAAGAACTACCTGTACTGTGCACTTTCCCCTATGAATTTGAATAGATTTTCTCTTGTGACTCTATCAAGGAAATCTAGGACAAGTTACAAGTTGCACATGAAGGTATAAATCAAGTTAAAGAAACCAATATCTTGTCGGTCCCATGTAGTAGATAGCTCAAGAGCAGAGGAGTGAATTAAGTATATGAAAATTATGGCCAAGTAAAAATTAATGTGCTAGGTATAAATAATATTATAATACATATGAGATTTTCATAGTTATTTGTTCAATCATGGTGTTTGCTCCACACATTGATTTAGCTTTCCTTAACTATTCTTATTTCGAGCAGATTTTAGTGTATGTGTGTGTAATGATATATGAAATGTAATAATAAGATAGTAGCATGCAAAGTAAAGTAATCAAGCAGACAATACATATAATAATTTTTATAGTGGTTTGAGCACCCCATCCCTACGTTCACTCTTCCAAGAGTACACACATTGTGCCTTAGGTTCCATTATCAATTATAATGGAATACATTAGTGCTCCCACCACTCTACTAGATTCCAGCTCGAGGAGGCATAACTAGTACTCCCAGCACTCTTTTAGATTTTAGCTCTAGGGGGGCGTAAATCAATGTTCCTAACACTCTTCTAAATTTTAGGTCTAGGGGGCGTAAACACAATTCTCCCAACACTCTTCTGGATTCCAACTTTAGGGGGCATAAACATAGTGTTCCTAATACTCTTATAGATTCCAACTCTAGGGGGGGCTTAAACATAGTGTTCCTAGTACTCTTCTAGATTCCAACTTTAGGGCGCGTAAACATAGTGGCTTCCATGAGCTCACCACCAACTCATATGGCTAATTAACAACACTCAAGTTGTACAATACTTTGCCTCTTCACTAGGCTGATTTGTATAGAGTTCAAGCACATATAAAATGATTACTCATTGAAGCATAGAAGATATCAATACTCCAGAAATATGATTAAGATAGATCTTTGGGGCTCATCATCTATCAGCGCAATGGAAATTGAATATCTTGGAGGAAGCATTATCTAACTAAGAGAGGTTACTCTCTTAAGCTCTTTTCTTCTTTTTGTCTTTTTCTCAACTTCCTAAACCTTCTTCATTGACACTACACTACCTTTACATTGCTTTAAAGATCTATGCCCATAGAAGGTAGATGGCTTCCATTAAACGTTGAAGACCATTCTAAATTTTCTCTTGTTGAAAAGATGTCTTCTTGATAAACTCATTCTAGCTAGAAAGCCCGCAATGTTATCCTCAAAGAAGATACCTTTTTGGTTTTGGTAAACATCGGATGAAGATATTTTGTATGACTGACTCTTTCATCCTTTTAGAAAGATGCCCATCAAATTTCAAAGGATGTAGCCTTTGAGAGTTGCAATCTTTATCAAAGCGAAGACTACTTTCCTTTGAATTTCTTTCCATCTTCAGCTAAGCTTGATTTGTCTGGTAGTTAATAATATTTGCTTCAAGTGAAAGTTTAACCAAAGAGTACAACCAACATTGTCTAGTATAAGTATCTTCTACTCATCATGATGTATTATAGTAATTCAGTCATAATTTATTTAAGGACTTTATCTGATCAAGTCCTAGTCTATCTCTTATAAGTAACAGACAAATTGGCTCTGTGTATTGTAAATTTGCCTGAGTCCATTATAGCACTTTTACTTCATCTTCTAATTTATCTATTATAAGTAATAGATAAATAACAGACAAATTGTAGAGGCGCAAATGAAGTTCTTCTCTTATTGTTCACCAAAGGATGTTCTTTCACCAAACAAAGTAGCTTTGTATATTGGTTTGCCTATTGCAACTGACAAATAACTCTTGTTAGCATAGACAAGGCTTCTTTATAGCAAATGAATTGTCTTCATCTATTGATTTGTCTACAGAGAGTTATAGATGAATTTGCAAGGCATAGACAATATTTTTCCAGGAGTTAATCTGTTGGTTTGTTTATTATAAGTAATAGATGAATCATAGAGGCATAGACGAATCATCTTTCCAGTAGTTCATTTGTTGGTTTATCTATTGCAAGTAGCAAATGAATTTGTAGATGAAGATGACAGATAAAGTAAGCTATTCATCTGTGGCCACTATGCTGCTTCTATTTCATCTTCTACTTCATTATATAGTAAGTTGCTGATGAGTTCCATGTTCTTCTTCTATTCGAGATAGATTTCATATGAGAGATAAATGCTTGATTAGTTAGACTCCATCTTTAGCTCTTCATTTGTTTGAGTTCAGTTCAAGTTCATTTTTGCTTCTACAATCTGAATTTATCTTTGTGTTGTGGATAGATGTTGTATAGGAAGAATTTATCTGACTTGTTCATGGAATGATTTGTTTGCATCCTAAAGAGGCAACTGTTGTTTGATACTAACTTTATCTGTAGAATATTTATTTTTTCACTCATTGAGGCTTGAATTTCATAGCTTTAGATGAGCTTTGTGACTTCTTTTCAAAGTTTTAGTATCATTCTTTTTGATCATTTAGATCCTCTTTCAATGCAGTGGATCTCCTTGCTAATGCATTCTTTGTATGTACTGTCCACTCCATTTGAGTTGTTTCCTTGTATATCATTTATTTATTTCTGAAATACTTGGGAACATAATTGTTAGTACCTTAAATATACACTCATATATTATTGCTCATCATCAAAACTTGACTATTTATCGTATATGCTATTTGGTTCAACAAAATCAACCTTTTAGTGTCGGAATATGAATCTTTCAACATGAAGGAATCAGAGACAATATCTGAAATGTTTGAAAGATTTCAAATAGGCTGAAGAACCTGGGAGAGAAATATAAAGAGCCCAAGTTAGTGAAGAAGATCCTAAGATCTCTACCAAGGCATTCGATGCATAAACTCACTATTGTCCAAGAAGCTAAAGACCTCAACAAGATAACAATGGAGAAACTCATCGGTTCTCTCATAATGCATGAAGTTTTAAAGAAACAAAGAGCTCTAGAGGAGCTAAAAGGCACAAGAGTCATAGTTCTAAGAGCAAATTCTGAAGATGATGACTCTCAAGGAGAGGCATCTACCAATGGTGAAGAGGATGAAAACATGGCAATGATCACCGGAAGATTCAAGACTATGCTTAAGAAGAAGAAATTTGGAAATAACTTCAGAAACAAGGATAACAAGAAGGAAGTTCCAATTTGCTACAATTATAGCAAACCAAACCAGAACATATGAAGTTTGATTATCCTGAAACAAGCAAGAAACAAGGAGATCAAAAGAAGAAGTATAACTCTTATCTTGATAAGATAAATAACAACAACAGAAGTAGCAAGAGGTTTGAGAAGAAAAAGAAAACAATGATTGCATGAAAAATGCTAGAGAATATGATGAAAGAAATTTAAAGTGAATCTAAGGAAGAATACAAATCACAAGTTAACACACTCTCACCGAGGAGAAGAGATTAGGAAGAGCACTACATGGGCATTAGCTTAATGGCCATCCATGAAGCTGAGGTAATGTAATGCCCAAGGTGTTAATTTTGGTAATCTGGTTCTTAAATACTTGAGTACATTAGGGTTGTTTCTAATGTAACCAAAAAAGGAGAATAGTTGAGGCAAGGAAAATTTTTAAGTATTGATTATAGTGATGAATTGAGATGGAAAGAAATTGTTTTCAAATGAAACAATGCAGGTATGTATGAATTTCATATAAGTGAAATATACTTGCACAAGCTAAAGCACATGTGAATGATTATAGGGATTGATTCCTAGTTATTTAAGGCAATTTTATTATGGTTTATGTCATTATTAATGGAAAAATGAAGATTAAAAGCATATGAAAAAGGGAGAATCAAAGTGTAGGGAATACACAACAAAAAGGCAAGAAAATTGCACACAACAAGGGGGCAGAAGGGCTAGCACTGTAGCCCTAGAATGGAGGCTGTGTACTGGATCAAAAAAGGGGGCAGGCAGTGTCTAGCAAGACGGACATTGTGGCGTCGGTTGTTTTCCAAGGTTGGTGGGTCAGGCTTTTAGCCCCATTTTGTTCAGTTTTGTCTCATTCTGTTCTGTTTTCTTTCTCCCATGCCCCAAGCCCTTACCCTAGCCTCTTTTCTACTAAATTCCTTGCCATTTTACCTAGAGAGGAAGATTATCTATATGCGGGAGTCATCAACCATGAAATCCATCCCAAGTTTCAGCTATTTTAAAAATAGATAAAGGTAGAAAATCTGATTTTCTGCAAATGGAGGGAGTTAGAGTATTGGGTGTCGAATCTAGCCCATGGATAGAAGCGACACTTGCATTTGGTGGTAAGTTGATTTCCCTGACCGAATTCATGATTTTTGGCTAAGTTCGAGTTTTGTAGATTTTGTGAACAGTGGATTTTGGGAGGAAATTGATATAATGTGCTATAGAATCATGGGCAAAATGATTTATTTGTGAATTTTAGTGTTTTAAGGTGAATTGGGCATGGGGAATCATGATTTATGCCAAGTTAGGGTTTCATGATTAGTAAAAGTTGGGGAATCTTAGGGTTCATGTGAAATTGCCAAGACGAAAATGATTAATTTATGGATTATAGTGGTTAAGAACTTATTTAAGAGTGAAAAAATTGATTATGAGTAATGGTTTAAGTAAAAGCTAAAAAGGGCTTTGTGTATAAAGTGGCAAGTAGTTAATTGAGAATGTTAATGACTTAATTAGCCTATTCTCATGGTTAATTATACATTAATGGTGTTATATGTGGGTGGAAACAAAATTCCCTTGGTATGTTGTATAGAATTGTCATAATTTAAATTATGTATATAGAATATGTTCAATGAAATATGCCATTTAGTAGTAAAGTATGTGAAAAAGGTTTGATTCTAACCCGAAGACGAATGGAATGGAACGGAGATTGGTTTATTTGGAATGTAATTATGGTTAAGAAAATTTTTTAAATATGATTTGTATAATGTTATGAATGCAAATAATCTACTCAATTATTATGGAAATGGATAGATAAGTTATGGCTAGTAAATGTATGATGAAAAATCTCAATGAGAAATATATAAATTGAATTTTTGTATATGTTGTATGTGTAGGATCATCTGAGTAAGGATGTAAAGCTAAATCATGGAATGTGAGAAGTTGTGGAACTTAAAGAATCATGTAGATAAGTAGGCGTTTTCTTTATACTAGATGCATGGTTAGGGATAATGAATATCCTATTCGTTTGAATCTAGGTATTTTCGGCATGTTTATTCATAGAATTTTTACTGGCCCTTCGATATGTATGAGTGTTTGGATTGATGGTTATGATACTATGTGCATGCTTGGATGGATAGGGAGAGTAATTATCCCATTACTCTTGGTTGTGATATTTGCATGCAGGTTTGAAATTTTGGGGAAAGTGAGTCTCCTTTGATTTGCAATAACGGATATTTCACTTATGATGTGTATGGATGGTTTATTGGGGATAGAGACTATCCCATGGATTGGATGAATGTATCAATTGATGTGGAATCATAGATCTTCCAAATTCCTTCTGAACATTACCTGGAAGTCGATGTATAGGGTAGTGAGATAAATAGTGCCCCCTGGTTTTATTTGGAATAATGTTTATAGCCTGCGAATGTGTAAGATGTATGGGATTTGGAATATCCCATGCTTGTACTGATATATATTATTTTACATAGATGTGAGTGATGATGAAATGGAAATCATTTCATGATGTTGTATATTAGGTTTGGTCGTAAGATAAGGTCCCTCGATTGCACAATTATGATATGGTATGCTACGATGGCATAGAATAGTGATTGGTATTTAGGTATGTGCATGTAATTGCATTATCAGGAATGTATACTTGTTCTAGGTTATATCTCAAGATGGGATGTGGGCTATGCTATGTGAATTCTCATGCAATAAATGTAATTTTATAGACTAAAATATGTTATTCCACTTACTAGTTGTTTATTGTTAATTATTGGTTGTTAATGTGCCTACTTACTAAGTTTGTCTAGGACTCAGACCTTTTTATTTTAATTTTTAATTAATAGGATAAGTAAAGAGTTCCAATTGTGGGTTGGTACTTGTGAGCAAGAGCTAAAGTTATTCTTCCTAGTAGTATAATGAATTGAAATGGAAACTTTGTAGGTAGTTGTATATCTATATTCGTAGATTCATATGATGTGTAATTGTAATTGAAATACGCATTTAATTTATAGAAATGTATTGGCATGTCATAGTTAATTGATGTAATTGAAATGTATTTTAATTATGTGGATTTCCAATAGTTCATTTGCCATCTTGATGCAAACATGATTTTGGACAGTGGTGGGTGAGTATATTTGTTAATGGGCCTGCTGTATGATTTTTGTTAATGATGTATAATTATTGAAAGATATAATAACATATGGTGTACCATTGTACAAGTGAAATTCCTTATATTTCAAAGGAGACTCTATCGGATTATCGGTGGGGGGCTAGATTCTTTCCCTGGAATATAAGATGGTAGCATCCGGTATAGAACTCG
Source organism: Pouteria campechiana (assembly GCA_036873735.1). NCBI lineage: Eukaryota > Viridiplantae > Streptophyta > Magnoliopsida > Ericales > Sapotaceae > Pouteria > Pouteria campechiana. The sequence continues at coordinate 31,222 of JAYJMB010027388.1, forward strand.
ATAGAGAAAAATCTACAGGATGGTCAAAATGCATAGGGTAGGGGTATGCGAGGCATTACAGGTAAACCCTGAAACTAAATCTCCTAATCTTGAAGAAACCTTTGAAGTACTATACTCTAACTTCAAGACTCTAAAAGCTAAGCATAGGAAGACCAAAACGGAGCCTAAAAGAATGACCAACAAATGCTCCAAATTGAAAGAAGAAAACTCCAAGCTCATGATTAACCAATGTACCAATAAAGAACTTGAGTAAGTCAAGCTAAAGAACAATGCCCTTAGAAAGACCTTAACATTTACTTTATTGAAAATGAAACCAAAGTAGACAAAATCCAAAGAAGAAGATTCATGAATCTAGAAGAAAACAAAGACCCAAACAAAACTTGATTTGGCTACCTATAGTAGTTGCCAATTTTTAAATGCAACTTATTCTCCTAATGCTAGATTAATGGCACCCAAGAAGCAATGGGTACCAAAATTTTCTACCACTAACCCACTTGGACCCATTCTCAAATGGGTACCAAAAATTAAATCTTAACTTTGTCTATCCAAGTGTGCTTGAGAACCACAAGAAGCAACACGTGGTACATTGATAGTGGTTGCTCAAGGCATATAACAGGGGAGAGGGAGCTATTCACAAAGTTTAAAGAAAAGAATAGTGGAACAATTACCTTTGAGGATAACGAAAAAGGTAAAGTGGTTCAGATTAGTAAGGTCAAAGAACCACAATCTACTATAATTTCAAATGTTTTACTTGTAGAAGGATTGAAGCATAACCTACTGAGTGTGAGTCAATTTTGTGACAATGGTTACAAGCCTGTGTTTGTATCTCACACATGTTCTATGTTAGATGAGTCAAACTTAGTTGTAGCACTTGGTAGAAGGCATGGAAATGTATGTGTTGTAGATTTATGTGATATCCAAGCCAAGTGTCTTATTGCAAGCAATGATGAATCCTTCTTATGGTAGAGAAGACTATGACATGCCAACAAAAATATCATTAAAAAGATGTTCAAGAAAGACCTTATTGTTGACTTACAAAAATTAAAATTGGACAAAAGCAAATTGTGTGATGCTTGCTAAAAAGGAAAATAAGTAAAAGGATCTTTCAAATAACAAAAACAAGTATACGAGTTTGTTGATGAGCTCCGAAGAAAATAATATTGTAAGAGTTGTTGGTGAGATCATGAAAACCAGCTGTGTATGAGTTCCACATAATATAGTGGAACCCAAGGATGGGGAAGCCTTGGAGAGTGGATTAGGTGCTAATGGGGCCCGAACCACTATAATCCTTGTGTTCTTATTGTTTTTGTGATTGTGTTCTTCCATTGCATTCTATTTTTCACACTTGCACATCCCATATGTTTTCCTCATCTCACTTGGATTTTTATTTGTTTATATAACCTATGTTTTGGGGTGTAACAAGTGGTATCAAAGAAGGTTTAGGGTAATAATTAGTATCAGAGAAGGTCATTGAAACTGGGATTCAAAGTTTTTATCTTTGCCTTAGTTAGATCCTATATAGAAAATAGTTTTGGTGGAATCATAGAGGATCAATCAACCATTAGACCTCTGTATTTTAATGGCAAGCATTATAACTATTGGAAATGAAAATGAAAAACTTTTTGATTGCCAATAGTTATAAGTTATAGAAGATAGAAGGAGTGTTGATCTCTGTTTAAGAGGAAAGTCAATGGACCAAATAAGACATTAGAGCAATTAGATTTAATGCTAAAGCTAAGAATGCACTATATATTACTCTCTCTCCTTCTAAATTTGAAAAGATATCCTCATGTTAAAGATATCTAAAACTATTTGCAAGCAGTTTATGAGAGGACACGCTAAGTGATCGAAGCTAGTATTGGCCTTGTTTTAAGGTGGCTCAAAAGGGGTGTGAATTGAGCTACTAAAATTTGGGGCAATATAAAATCAAGGTGCTGACATAACTAAGAAATGAATCACATAACATAGTGCATAGAGGTTCAGGCCATAACATATTACCTACTCCTCTTCTCTGAGTCAGCCTTGCTACACTCAGGTTCCACTAAACACTTAATAGTTTTATAAGCTCACCAACAACTAACACCCATTGGTTTCCAAGCTCACTAACAAACTGTACACATTGGTTGGTTTTCAAGCTCACCAATAAATGTTTTTACATTGGTTTTCAAAGCTCACCAACAAACTTATATAAGATCAGCAAGCCCCTTGCTTGCAATCACAATCAATGAAAGACATACAATAAGAAATGCCTCTTACACAGGTTGAGTTTGTATACAATTAAATATAACAAAAATAAATGTATTGAAATAAATACAAAGTAGTAGACACCCTTATGATATTGCAGAGAATGTTCTTTGAATGTAGATGACATTTATATGCATGGTGGAGTTTAGAAGAAAACTTTAATGTCCGAGAGTAAATGTTGTTGTTTGCTTCTCAAATTTTCTTACTTGTGTAACTTGTTGGAATGATGTCTCTTTACTCCTTTTATAACTAGATTCAAATTCTACTCATTGGAGAAGACAACATTCATTAAATGTGAGTGAAATTATAAGATAGTTTGACCATTGAAGCTCTTATAGAGTCCCATAGGATGGCTTAACCCAAGAGGAGGGGTGAATTGGGTAAATAAAAGTTCATTGCTTAACCCCTGTTGAATCATTTCTTTCTTTTCATACTTGTGTGTGGTGAGGCATAAAATGAATAATAGAACAATAAAGTGTAGAGAAATAAAGCAAACACACATACATGGATAAGACAATTTTTATAGTAGTTTAGGACTTTGTTCCTACATCCACTCTTCCAAGGACCAACTCATTGTGCCTTAGGTTCTACTATACCCCGTACAATGGAATACATAAGTGTCCCCAACACTTCTTCTGGATTCCAGCTCCAAGGGGCATAAGTAAGTGTCCATGACATTCTTCTGGTTTTACGAGCTCACTAGGAAACCCACCCATTTCAAAGATCACAGGCTAACTTGGTAGTTTTCCTGAGCTCACTACCAACTCATTACAACGTGCTTTTCCAAAGCTCACCATGAACTCATTACAATGTGTTTTCATGAGTTCACCATAAACTCACTAGTTTCAAAGATCACTAGCAAACCTATTGGTTTTCTAGAACTCACCAACAACTCTCTAGTTTTAAGTTTACCAGAAAATTAAAACTTTACAAAATGTTACAATGAAGCATACGGGAAGATATGATCTCTCTCTCTCTCAGCTTTATGTAATACAAAAGATCTTCCCATAATGTAAAGATGATGGCCATAAGGATAAGCAAATTGAAGCTCTTGAAAGATAGATGATGGTTTAAGCTCTTGGCCATGAGTGGAAGGATAAGATAAGACTAATTTGAAATGGGTTCCTTTATTACCTTTGAATTATCCCACCTTTTCTCCTTAAATAACTTCTTCATACTTTTGACCGTTAGAGAAGATGGGTTCCATTGAATGTAAAAATGAGAGCAGTATTGAATAAATAAGACCATTTGGGTTTTCTGCCATTGAAGTCCAAGTTTTTCTGATTTATCTTAAGCTGCTACATCGGCATTCAAAGAGGAGGATGAGCTATGTAAAAAGGCATTACTCATTTGACTCGTCACAGCTTTGAAAGTCTTGCTGTGCTACTTATTGCCGAAAATGGTGACTAGTATAAGTCTGCACAATAATGGCTCGAGTGCAGATGTCATTTGTATGCTAGTCACATAAATTAAGTTTTTCCCTAACAAGTCATGATCTCTCTCTTTCTGCATTTGTCTACCATTAGTTGCAAATAAATTCTTTATAGGTTTGTCTTTATAACACCCCCAACTCTAGCCAATGTGAAGTATTATTCGCTTTAGGCCCACCAGATCTCTCTAACACGCAGGGCTCACATGATTTTCCCATTTAGGCCTGCTCTTCTGGCCCAAAAGGCACCTCACAATGACTTGCCACAGTTCACATTCGAACCTCTGATCTCAAGTCATATTGGTTTCAAAACCAACTATGATAACAACTTGGCTACTAGCTTAGTTAGTATCAGAGTTGATTTTGAAACCAATGTTACTTCAGATCAGAGGTTCAAATGTGAACTGTGGCAAGTCATTGTGAGACACCTTTTAGACTAGAAGTGTAAGCCTAAATGGACATGCCAGGGAGATCTTGTGGGCCCAAAGTGGACAATACTTCACATTGGCTAGAGTTGGGGGTGTTATAGTCTATCAGTTGAACTTCCATAAGAATGATTTGTCTATTACAAGTAGCAAATGAACTTTGAATGGCATAGATGAAGTCAAACTGACTGAGAGACAAACTCTTGCTTATTTGCCTCAAGTCCTCTGGAGATTTGTTTGTTGATTGATCCTTCATGACTGTCATTTATCTAATTTTAGATAACAAATCATCTCTGGATGCCACTAACAAAGATAGAATGATCAATTGACAAACATCTCCTTCTATACGAACCGATGAAGTGGGATGTTTTTCCTTTGTTCTTTATTTTTTGTTGGAGGTAACAGACGAAGTTCACTCAGTCTTGCACTAACAAATGAAGCATGGTTTTTTTTCTTTTGTTCCTCATTGTCTATTGAAGGTGCCAAACAAAGATTACTTTAACTTGTTCGAACAGAAGAAGTGTGACATTTGTCTGATGTAAGTGATAGATGAATTATGTTCTGCTTTGTCTTGGACAAAGTACTTTGCACTTCGTATTTGTCTATTATAAGTTGTAGACGATCATGCCTTTATTTGTTGAAACCCTTTTTGATCCAAGCAGCACTTTGTCTATTTAGCTTTGTCTATCCTCACTGTATAACTTCTACATCATTTTTTGTTTTGGTTGATACTTTGTCTGTTGTGACAGATGACCTGTTGATCCGAAGATGAGGCATAGTTCTTTAGCTATTCTACACACTTCGAGCAATAGAAGGGGTTTGTTCTAGCAACTTCAATGTTTCTTCATTCTTGGTTTATCTGTCTTGTCTCAACTAAAGTTGCACTCCCTTGTATCAAGCCTTCTTATCCTCAAATAAATTCTTTCTTTAACTTTGTTGATCAGACAAAGTCTCTTTTCTTATGCTTGGTTGTCTGGGTCCCAAGCCATTGAGTTATTTCTTCATCCTTGTACTTTATCTTGGATAGGCTTTGATCAGATCAATTATAAGTTGTCCAAATTTCTCAAATGCAATTTAAGATCTCTAATCATGGTTTCTTCTTTAACTTCTTATTTTGCATTTGTCTGTTGACATTTTTTCATTGAGGTTGACAGATAACGCAAACTTATTGTAGCACATCTTCGAAGCCTTGTTTATCTCCTATTATTTTTATTTATGGAAGCATTTAAAGCAACCTCCTTTGTTGCTTGTCTCTAAAGCTTCTATTTTCTTCTTCTTTTTCTTCCATGATTTTCATCAGTTCACCTCCTTCGGAACATAGCAGATTGTTGCAGTAGTTTGTAGTAGACAATCATTATCCTACACTTGAATTTTTTTACACTTGTTACGTTGTTAGCTTTCATAATATCAGAATGTATTTTATCCTCATGTGATTGTATCATTTTGTAAAGTAAGGATAATATACATTTCTATTAAATGCATAATATGAAAGCCTAATTAATTATGGTGCTTAATATGATTTAGCAAATTTATATGGTAAAGATTAATTTATAATGTGTACACCATAAAGTGAATATTGTATGCTTGTTTAATTAATCATTCATGGTTATTTGTTTATGTTAATTAGTATTTATTAATTCATAACCATACCTATGATCGTTAGAGATTTAAGCTTGCAAGTTTTTTCTCTTTAATATAATTTTTGTTATCATCAAAATCATATATAATAATGCCAACAAATTTCTTGCAGTTCTCATGTCTTAAGTCTATTCGGCCATGTCCAAGTTTAGTTTCTATGTACAGAGTTAAGATTTTGGACTTGCTTAAGTTGTTTAGCTTGCAATAGACTTCTCTGAGCTATGTCCAAAAATGAATTATCATGTCCAAAATTGAATCGCCATGTCCAACATTAATATTTTGGACTTGGACTAGCATTTAGACTGTAATAGACTACATTAATCTATGTTCAAAAATGAACCGTCATGTCCAGAATTGAATCACCATGTCGAAGTTAATATTTTGGACTTGGACTAGCATTCATCTTGCAACAAACTTCATTCACCTATGTCCAAAAATGAATCATCATGTTTAAAATTTGATGGTCATGTCTAAAGTTAATATTTCAAACTTGGACTGGTGCGAATTATGCTTGGTTGCATCACTTAATTCTAGCTATGTCTGGAAGTGAGTTTGCTATGTCCGAAGTTAAGATTTCAAACTTGGCATCTTCAACAATGACAATGTCCGGACTTAGCACTTTGGATTTTTGGACTTAGACTTCTTACACACTTGGTTTCTCTCTTTAGTCTTCAACAGTGTTCGAGTTTGGATGTTGCAATGTCTATTTTTGGCTTTGAATTTCCAACGTCTTGGCTTCTTGTTTAGTAATGCCTGAATCTGGTTTATGTCTAGGATTAGTCATGTAATGTCTGAACTTGCTTCTTCAATGTCTGACTCTTTGCTTGAGTTTGGAAAGAATTTTTTCTCCACTCTAAAGCGTTGTTTTTGTCCGACTTTAGGCACTTGTCTAAATTACTTTGGTAGTGCTTTACACATTATTCTTTAATGTTTCAGTGTTATTCTTTCTCATTTAAGCATTTACATTTTCTTCCTAATAAGCTAGTGAACCTTGTCTTTGATATAATCTTTTATATGTTGTCCAATTATGTTATTTTTCTAATAAATTGTTCGTTGTTGTACACTTGGGAAATTTTGATCAATAGCTTAAACTTTCACTCATGTGCATTAGATCATCATCAAAATTTTGTTGGCTAAATATATTCATCATCAAAATCAATCCAAGTTAAAAGGTTCGGTTCAACAATCTCCCCATTTTTTATGATGACTAAACATATGAGTGAATTACCCTTCAAACAGGTAAAATATAAACATATATGAGAACTAAACAGAATTGATTTACATTCAGCACGAAATATACATAACTCTTCTTGACTTAGTGCATTCTCCCCACCTAAATGAGTGCACTGGGTTCTAATCATATAAGCATAAGAACAAACTATTTCTTCTGATACAAACAGACTATCTCTCGCCCATTTTATCATTATCAAAAAGGCACTAGGGAAAAATCCAAGACATAATATGCATGAAAATCAAGTACACATAATTGACCCAAAAAGAAATTTCATTGCATTATATTTCAGTAGAAACAAAGATACACTCAACCTTATTTCATTACAAATAGAGTTCTAATCTAATAGTGAAAAAGTGTAGTAGGGATGGGATCAATGGAACAAAAGGTGGGATTAGAGAGATTGTAGTGGAGCCCAATTATGATCCTTCAATCAAGAATCATGCGTAGGCATGTGTCCATTACTTTTGGAAGGTCACATTAGAGGAGCCAAAGTTTTGGATGAGGGAGAAGAGGTTTCCTAAGGGTACTACTTCTCCCTCTTCTACATCGGCCTCAAAAATATGGTTACTTTAAAGTCTAGCCTTTGGACTTGCATAAAGATTATCTTCGTAATCTCTAGAGAACATGATATTTCTTGTAAATATTCATCCAAGCTCCTTATCTTCACATCACAAAATCTAGCAAACCCAATAAAAGAACTATCTCCAATCCAAAACAACTCAACCACTACTTTATCCACTTTACTTCCCTTCGACGAATTATCTTCTACACACATCTCACTTTTTATATCTCTGCTCATGATCTCTATCACATAGACTAAGTTCTCTCTTGATTTCACTCTTGCTTTAGTAATGAATGGATGAAGATGAATTAAATAGACACTACTGCACAGTAAGGTTGTTGTTAGGGGTTTCTACGGGGTTCTAGCATATTCTTGATGAAATCTCTAATAAATGTTTGCTCAAGTTAGTCAAGGGATAAGCATTACAACAAGGAATGTTTTAATTCTTGCAAGCAAATGAGACTTTGTCTCAAAAATGAAGGTTTAGGCATTTTAAGAAGATAAGCAATAGGACTCGAATTTTGAACACATAAAAGATATGTCAAAGTCCAAAATTATAATTTTGAACATGGAGGACTATGTCGGAAAACAAGATTTTGCAAAGTCTAGAATTGTGATTTTGGAAATGAATGGTTGTGTCTGGAAATAGGGTTTTGGACATCAAATGGAAATTGTGAAGTGAAGTTTAATAATGTCCGAGATTGGTGTCCTAAAGACTATCTGAAATATTCTAACTAACACAGCATACAAACATATATGACATTCAATAATTTGAGTAATCATTCAAATCATATGAATGCAAACATAAAGTGATGATCAAGATATTTTCCTTATGTAAATGGATTTATCACTCCTAATTCCCTCATAATCATACAAAATCTATCCTCTAGGAGAGGTTTGATAAGAATGTTTGCTAACTATTTTTCAGTTGATAGGAATTCTAAATAGATATTATAATTTTGGACATGATCTCTAATGAAATGGTACCTAATCTCTATATTCTTAGATCGGGAATGCATAGTCAAATTTATGGCACTGGTATTGTCACATTGAATGGGTGTATTAATAAATTTCAAATAATAGTCACCCAGTTATTTTTTCATCCAGAGAATCTATGCACAACAACTTCTAGTTGTAACATATTCAGCCTCGATAGTTGATAGTTCAATAGATATCTGCTTCATAGAAAATCATAATATCATTATGCTTCCAAGATACTAACAAATCTCTAAGGTATATTTCCTATCTACTCTATAACTAGCAAAATCAGCATCAAAGTACTGAACTAACTTAAAATTTGAACCTTTTGGATACCATAAACTAAGGTTAGGAGTGACTAAGAGGTATCTAAAGATTCTTTTAAAGCAACAAGATATAATTCTCTACGATCTAACTAAAATCTAGCATAAATAAATACACTAAACATAATGTCTAGCATATTAGTAGTAAGATACAATAGAGATCCTATCATAATTCTATAATATTTTTGACAGACAGATTTACCTTTTTTGTCCTTGTCCAATTTGATGAAAGTGCTCATTGGAGTTCCAGATCTTCTTCCATCTTTAAGATTGAATTTCTTCAGCAGATCCTTTTGTGTATTTGGTTTGGTGGATGAAGATTCCTTCTTTTCTCTACTTCACTTGCAGTTTCAAAAACAAGTTCAATTCTCCCATCCAACTTATTTTAAAATCTCCCTATATTAACTTAGAAAACTCTTGACAAAGATTTTCATTAGTAGCCCCAAATACAATGTCATCAACATAGATTTACACAATAAGAATATCATTCATAGCTTGCTTAATGAAAAGTATGATATCTAATTTACCCCTTAAGAATCCTTTCTCAATAAAAAAAATATATTTAGCCTCTCATACAATGTTGTAGGAGCCTGCTTTAATCTACAGAGGGCTTTCTTGAGTTTGAAGATATAGTTGGGATCATGAGGATCTTCAAACCCAAGGGATTGTTTCACATAAACCTCTTCATTAATGAAACCATTCAAAAATGCAAATTTGATATCTATCTGGTAGAGTTTAAAATTCATGAAAGATGCAAGTGCCAACAACATTCTTATGGCTTCTATCCTAGCAACAAGAGCGCATGATTCATCAAAGTCTATCCATTTTTCTTGACAATACCCCTTTGCTACTAATCTTACCTTGTTCCTCACTACTAAACTAGATTTATAAAGTTTATTCCTAAAGACCCATTTGATTCCTATAATAGATTATTGGTCTTATCTTGGAACTAAAGTTCACACGTCATTTCATTTATATTGGTCTAATTCCTCTTGCATAACTAAAATTTAGTTCTCATCTTCTAATGCATAGTCTATGCAATTTGGCTTAATTTGAGAAATGAAGGCAAAATTATCACATATTTGGTGATATAATGATCTAGTCCTAACTCAATCATACATATCACCAATTACTTAGTTTTCAAGATAATCATGCATGACATTCCAATCTCTAGGAAAAGAAAAATTACCTCCCTTGTTTACCTCATTTGTGGGTAATTTAAATTGTCTGTCTACTCCATCCTTTATAGTTTCTATTTATGGAGTTTGTCTATCTTGATTTTGCATATTCATTATCTCCATGTACGCTGTGAGTCTATCTACTTCTTCATCAAAATCATTTATTCTTTTTGAGCAATTAGTAAATTCATCAAACTTAACATGAACAGACTCTTCTACAGCTCTACTACTCAAATTGTAGATTCTAAATGCTTTGCCAACAATGGAGTAGCCAAGGAATATCCCTTCATTAGATTTATTATCAGATTTTCTAAGGTTTTCTTTTCCATTGTTAAGAATATAACATTTACAGCTGAAAGTATGGAAAAATGATGTGTTAGGCTTCTTGCCATAACACAACTCGAATGGAGTTTTATTGAGTATAAGCCTAGTGTGAATTCTATTGATAATGAAATAAGAGGTACTCATAGCTTCAACACAAAAATATTATGGTAGATTATATTTACTCAACATGGTCCTTGCCATTTCTTGTAAGGTTCAATTTTTTCTCTCTGCTACTCCATTTTGCTATGGTGTTCTTCGGGTAAAGAAAGTTTGAAAGATACCATTAGGCTATAAATTTATGGTTTTCAAACTCTCTACTATGGTCACTTTTAATGGCAACTATATGTGAACTTTGTTTATTTTGCACAAACTTGGAAATGACTTCAAAGAATGAAAAAGCCTCATCCTTGAATGCAAGAAACTTTACCTAGGTATATCTACTATAGCCATTAATAATAACATATGCATAATATTTTTCTCCAAGACTTCTAGTTCTCGTTGGTCCCACTAAATTCATATGTAGCAATTGAATTAGCTTAATTGTCTAAAATCTTATGTTTGGCTTGAAAGACTCTTTTGCATACTTTCCTCTCATGCAAGCATCACACAACCATCCTTTGTCAAATTTTAGTTCGGGTAAGCTAGCTACAAGATACTTTCAGTATAGTCTTTCTATCATATCTTTATTAGTATGTCCTAATCTTCTATGCTACAATAAGGAATCATTATGACTAACAAGACACTTAGCTTGGATATCAAACATGTCCACAATATACACATTCCATGTCTTCTGCGTAGGACTATAACTAAGTCATGCTGATCTTGGACTGAACAAAATTGAAATTCAAACATAACCTTGTAACCATTGTCACAAAACTGACTAACACTTAGAAGATTATGCTTTAATGCCTTAACTAAAAGCACATTTGAAATGATAGTAGAATGTGGTTGACCGACCTTACCAATCTCAACTACTCTACCTTTTCCATTATCTCTGAAGGTTACTATTCCACTTGATTGCTAAGGTTAGGAAGGTCCTTTAGGCACAAGTGTAGGTAAGTGATAATAGCATGTTCCTAAGGTAAGGGACTTTAAGGTAAGAACATTTCTCTTTCAATTTAGTGAACAACTCCTCTCCTATCATGTATCTTGAGCAACCACTGTCAATGTACCACATGTTACTTCTTGTGACTCTGAGACACACCTATAATGACAAGGTTAAGCCTTAATCTTTGGTACCCATTTGGGAAGGTCTAGGTAGGTTAGTGGCAACAAATTTTAGTACCCATTACTTCTTGGGTGCCGCTAGTCTAATGTTAGGAAATGGAATTGCATTTACTACATTTGCAACCATCTTAGGAATCCTAACCATGGTCTATTTGGTCCTCTATTTTCTTCCAAGACTATAGTTCTTTTTCTTATGTTGCTTACTACCTTTATTTTTTGGTTTCATTCTTAATAAGATGGAGGTTAAGGTCTATCTAAGGGCGTTATTTTCTACATTAACCTGCTCAAGTTCTCAAATGGTGCATTGATCACTTTTGAGCCTGTTGTTTTCATCTTTCAACTTGGAGCATTAATTGATTACTTTTAATAGCTCTTTCTTTGTCTTCTTGTATTTGGCTTTTAAATCCTTGAAAACTACATATAAACTTTCTAATTCATTCAGAAAACTTTGAGATTCAAGTTCAGAAGTTACTTCATCTTAATGGATTGCCATGAAGCTGATTTTGATGTAATATTCTCCTTTTGTAGGTGATAGTCTACTGAATTTTGCTTCATGTTCATCCTCATTGTCACTTGTACTTTCATGTAGTATGCTTTCTAGAACTTTCCAAGAAGCATGTATTTTACTTTTTTTAAAATTTTTTTGTTGCTACTAATGTTCTTCTTATAATTGTAATTATTGTATCTCTTTTGTTGTTGGCCCCCTTGATTTTTTCCAAGTTCTTGACAATCAAACTGCATGTGGTCATGCTTACCACAGTTGTAGCAGGTGGGGATATCTTTTCTCTTGTCTTTGTTTCTAAAATTTCTAGAATTACTTCTAGTTTTACTCTTTAACATGGTTTTGAATCTTCTGTTTAGCATCGCCATGTCATCATCATTTTTACCTCCACTTGTTGAAGCTTCACTTTGTTAGTCATCATCTGACTCAGCTCTCAGTGCTATTGATTTCTTTCCTTTTGGTTCTTCTAGAGTTTTTATTTTATAAGAATTTCTTGGGTCATGAGTGAACCCATATGCTCTTTGACTGTCATCTTTCCTAGATCCCTTGCCTCTTGAACTGCAGTGACTTTTGTCATCCATTGTCTAGGCAAAGATCTCAAAATCTTCTTTATCATTTTGGGCTCTCCATATTTTCTCCATGACTTTTCCACCCATTGGTGACCTTTTGAAAATTTTTAAATATTTCTAATATTGTTTCATTGTCTTGTATATGGAAGGCTTCATATTCCTACACTAGTATTTTAATTTTAGTCTCTTTGGCCTGATTAGTACCCTTGTGTGTGACTTTCAACTTATCCCGAATCTCCTTTGCTAGGTCACACAGAAATCTTTTTGAACTCAAAAGGTGACACTACATAGTAAAGGCTATTCTTAGATTTAGCATCTATCTCTACTAATACAATGTCTCTAGTGGTATATTTGTCTTTCGTGTTCGTGATAGTCTTGTCATCTTTAATGATTTGCTGCAACTTATAGTCAGTGGCTATCAAAAAGTTTTGCATACGCATTTTTCACCACCCATAATTGGTACCATCAAAGAATGGGGGTCCTTCAACTATAGTGTTGTTGATTTTGTTAGCCATAGGAATCACTTTAAATAATTAAAGTAACCAGTAATCAAGATTAACTATTAAAACCCACTTTGACACTAATTGTTGGTCCTGTGTTAAGGAGGCTCAAGAGTGGGGGGGGGGTGAATTTAAGTACTAAACTTTTGGCCAATATAAAATTAAGGTGCAAAAATACCTAAGAAATGAATCACACAGCACAGTGCATAGGTAATTTTATAGAGGTTTGGCCCATAACACAGTACCTACTTCTCTTCTTTGAGTTAGCTTTGCCACACTCTGATTTTATAGAGGTTTAACTTAGTGCATTAGCACTTTTTTTATTAATGCAAGTCATCAAGTTTTATCATTATCAAAAAAGGGAAGAATGGTAACCATAAGAGTTTTGTTTTAATTATGAAAAAAACTTGTTAATGATTTAAGTTTAGCTGATAACATGTTGATGAGATTTCTAGATTCAAAAGAAACTTCAGATGTGATGCAGACAAGTTCAGAAGGATGTTTAGTGGCTTCAGAGGAAGCTTCAAAAGTTTAGAAGTGGCATCTAGAAGTTTCAGAGGGAGCATTCTGAATTCAGAGGGAAGTTTCAAAATGTTCAGGAGGTTCAGAAGAACGTTCGGAAAGAAGAAGTTTCAATGAGATGAAGAAGTCTCAGAAGAAGCATTCCAAGCTTCCGAGCATCTTCAAAGTATGTTCAAAAGGAAGCAGAAGCTTCAGAGTACCTTCAAAGCATCTTTGGAGGATGCTTTAGAAGATTAACAAAAGGAAAAATGTAGCTATTGAATCATCAGTCGCCAGAAGGAACTTCAAAGGATGAAAGACCAACTTTAGATGGTCTAAAGTGGATCATTGGAACAAAGTTGAAGTTTAGATAATCTGAAAGAGAGCTTTAGAAGCTTTGAAGTAATGTGGCAATGGTAATTGATAAGGCAATTGACCTTTACAAGTTTTAAAGTTTCACTTCAGAAATTCTGAAGCACACTTAGAAGGCAAATTACATTGAGTGTTGAAAACATAATTTGCAACGGTCAAAAAGTTGCCAAAAGTAATCATTCATAGGCTAGAATAGATTCAAAACTTATAAATAGAAGTTCTAATGAAGAAGAAATAGACTCTTGAGTACGTTTAACAAGGATCAATCTTAACACACTCAAATCTCCAAAAAGTACAATCACTCTAACATGCTATCAAGTTCAGAGTATTCAAAACTTCATCAATACCATCTTAGAGGAGAATGAAAGCATAGTGAGGTTTATTATTTATCTAGAAAGTATAGTGAGGTTTATTGTTTATCTTTATTTGAGCTTAAACCTATATACATGTTAGGCCTAATTAGAGGTAGGTTATCTGTACACATTTGTATTTGTAAAGGGGAGTTTTTGGTTAGCTCATGGGAAAACAGATGGTTGAGTTACCAGTAAGCTCTGGAAACCAGTGTGTATGAGTTTGTTGGTGAGCTTAGAAGAAAACCAACATTGTAAGAGTTACTAGTGAGCTTGTGAAAACCAGTCGTATATGAGTTCTTGGTAATCTCTGGAAACCAAGGGAGGTGTGATTCCACATGGTATAATGGAACCCAAGGTTGGGAAAACCTTAGAGAGTGGAGTAGGTGCCAAGGGGGCCCGAACTACTATAAGCCTTATTTTTTTATTGTTTGTGCTTGAGGGCTTTCACTGTATTCTATTTTCTACACTTGCACATCCCATTTATTTTTCCCATCTCACTTGGATTCTTGTTTGGCCATACAACCTATATTTTGTGAGTGTAACAAGTGGTATCAAAGTAGGTTTAAGATACCAAACTTTATCTCCTTTCCTTGGAGATAAGTGTTGAATGTATAAACTCCATGTTTTGCTTTTTCTTCTTGATGAAAGAAGTAGAACAACTTGACCAACTCATCATAAATCATTAACTGTTCATCCATAAAATCATATATTCCAAAGGTTTTTAGCCACTTGACAAATTGAAATCCTTCTTTCTTAAAAAATGAATAATCAATAAATTTACCTCTATTATAATTCTTCTTTTCAAAATTTTGATAGAACTTAGTCTTTTCCTGCTTCAACTTGAAGTTTTTGAGGCTTAGGTCCTTTGGAGTAGATTTCTTAGGTAATGGAGTGGTTTTCCTTGGCTATGGAGTGGTCCTCTTTGGTTTTAGAGTAAATTATCTTGGAAATAGAATGGATGTTTTAGGAATGACTGTTTTTTTGGAGGGCAAAAGCTGAAGTCTTAGTAGAATTGAAAGCCCTTTAGGATTGCTCTTTGAAAGTGCTAGGTGGATCCTAGGCAACTGGTATATTCGGTTGCACTCCAAGGCAGCTCCAAAGTGCCTTCAAATCAGCTCCGTATATATGTTCTCCATAGTCTAAGTTGTTGAAGCCTAGTAGGTGATGTCCAAATGGCTAGCCTATTTAGTTGTGACACCATAGGCAACTATGAAAGGCAGTTGCTATTTGGTTGCCAAGATCGAGTGACTTAGTGCCTTATTGGAACCCTATAAGCAAATGCTACAAGCGGTTGGCGATTAGTTGCAACTGCAGTTAAATGTGCCAAGCGACTAGTAAGCAGCTAGAGACTATACTTAAATAATTTCTTCATTTGAACACTTATTAACCCAATCAAAACATATATTATCACAATTATGGTTTTATTAATCAATAAAATATGGTAATCTAAGTTTAATGCAAGTTGGAGCATATAATTGCTTAACCTCCTCTTACTTCTCCAGGCAAAGCAACATCATACCATTCCATCCCTAAGCAAGATGTTCCTCTTCCTCCTGGGTTGAGAGTAAGGGGCCTTTGAAGAAAGGCAAGATTCAAGAAGAGTCATCTCTATACATTTCTTTTGATCTACCCTCTACAACAAATAAAAAGACTAAAGCTCAAGTAAAGATGCCTAGTGGAGAACCTTAACATGCTATGGATACTTTTGATACATTTCCTCATACAGAGTCATGTGAAGGGGTCAAGGAGATGGTCTTCATTGACTAAGTTTTGAATTCTCCCACTAATTTGCCCATAAGTACTAATGGGGCTTGATGCTCCAACTAATATCCTTCCTACAAATTCATTTAATGAGGCTCTAATCACTCTTCTTGCAACATCTACTCAATTTGTTAGCAAGGACTAGGGCGACCTACTCCCCTTTCTATAAATGTGTATGGTGGTGGTATGGAAAGGTCATGTATGAAACATTCATCTCCATAGACTAGCATTATTGGCTTAATCAAGCATATTTATTTCCCATTCTTAGAGGATAACATCTCATTACTATTGAGATTGACATCTATTGCTCCACTTGCTATCATGAATGAATGACCAATTGAGGGTGAGGTAGAGTACATAGTAGTAATGGAATCTAAGCATATCGAAAGCATTCTTGATCTAATCGAGAGCATTCTCAATCTACCTGTTGGTCTTGAGGAGGTTATGGTTGAACTTGCCTCTATTATTGTACATGATCCCACCAAGATCTTGGATAGCTTCTCTCGATTAAGGTGATGCAGATGCTTTGATCTCTCTTATAGTGGTTGAGAAGATGGTAGTGATTGAAACTATAGAGAGGTCCCAACAAGGTCCAACTACTATTGTAGAGGTTGGTGATGCTTCTACATCTAATGTAGTTGGAACCCCAAATGTAGTTGCTAAGGAAGAAGGATAAGGGGGGTCAATGCCCCCAACATTTGTTCCCCTTGAAAGTTTCTTCACTTCTAACTTGATGTACTTCTTATCTTTAGCTCACGTCTCAAGGCCAAGAGGATTTTTTTTAAATCTTCTTGATGATATCAAAGATGGCCTGGTGACCCTCGTGATGTCTTTGGGAAGGATAAATTTAGAAAGTTCATTTAGAATGCTTTTGGCACTTTATGAGATAAAAAGTAGTTGCTAGTGGGTCAAAATGAGGATATTTATCATGCCTTTCTTTCCTTTTTGAGAATTTAACTAGTCATTATGACAAATAGATTCATTTTAAAGTTGAAGCTAAGCCAAAGACCCCAATTGCTCAGATCTCTACTATGGAGAATGAATTGGCTATTGTGTAGGCTACGTAAACTTGCAAGCTTACTGAACAACTACTTATTTCTCAGAAGGTGGGGCTTTAAGAAAAAATAATGACCCTCAAAAGCAAAAAGGTAACAATTCAGAAGTGTTACCAAGAAATCTAGGAGGAGCATCAACAACTAGGAGAGAAGTTACCTTTCAAGGAATGACTCATAGCTAGACATGAGGAGCTACTTAAGATAGTGAGAACACCTGGGAGATGAATATCATGATTGAATATATATATATATAGGATCAATAGTCAATTTTGGAAAGGGATTTTGCCACTCTATAAACACTTAGGTGGCTGATTTTCAATCTATGAAAGCTCAAGGAGTCTCAACAGATGACTTTCGATAATTGAAAGATAACTTGTTGCCCATATTAAGACACTTAATGGAAAATGAATGGTCTTTATAATTTCATAGTAACATTTTATTTTGTATTAATGAAATTATGTTGCTTGAATTCTATAGATTTCTTTTGCTTTGTATATCTTTGTTTACTCTTAGTATAGTAACACTTTAGGAAATGATTATTAATGGAAATTCTCATATGCTGTTACTACTTGCAATTCAATATGAACCATTAATGTAGGCCTCTTAAATGATATAGGTTCCTTCCACCTTAAGTTAAAATTTGCAAATTAGATTCTCATTTGTCATTAAATTGTTTCTTAGCTTCAAAACCAAATCACCTTGGTGAAAAGCCTAATAGTTAACTAATCTATTGTATGCTTTAGCCATGCCAGCTTTTTTGAGTCTAACCCCTTAATTGATTTGAATTTGATGATGAATGTAGTATGGTAACTAAGTTTTGATGATGTGCAAATACATGAGTATGAAACTTAGGTACTAATCAGCTAATCTCCAAGTGTTGCACTAATAAAATGATAAAACTAGGAAAGCACACTAGGAAAACATAATTGAAATGATATGGAGTATAATGCAGTGAGAAAATAGTGATAACATATCATAGATAAGTTTTAGAGGAACTAGATAAGGTAAATGCAGAAAGAGTGTCGATTTCTGAAATTTCAAAGGACAATTCAAAAGATTACAAAAGACTCTAAAATATAATTCAAGCATTTCAGAAGTTGTCTTAAAGGTTTTAAGGATGTTTGAAATTTTCAGAAGACGGTTTAGAAGTTGTAAAATGAAGTCTAAAAATTTTCAAAGGAATGTTTAGAGGAAGAATTCAAAGCTTCAGAGGTATCTAAGTGACTCTGAAGACAAGTTCAAAATGCAATCAAGCTTTAGAGGGTACTTTAGAGGCTTCAAGCATCATCTGAAATCAAATTAGACTAAAAGATATTTTAGAAGTACTTTTAGAAGAAGGATTTCCACTTTTAGAGGTCTAAAATGCAGTCCATAATTGGTTTCAGACTAGAGAAAACTTTCAAAGGATCCTTCAAAGGTGTCTGAAAGACTAGCCATTACTAGTGGTTGGGCCTATCAATTCTTTAGAGGAAGCTTCAAAGGTAACAATTCGACCTTCAGAGTACTAAAGCGGTCATTCCATCGTTTAGCATGCTTTCAAAGGAATGAAGTTATGAAGTCTAGAAGTTTGAAATTAAATGCGCAATGGTAATTTACACCAAGAATCTTTTGATAAAGTTTTAAGCAATATAAAATGGTGAAAAAGTTTTCAAAAATTGCAAGCAATGGTTGAATAATCTTCTAAGGATATAAATAGAGGATCACATCAATGGGAGAAGTAAGTTAAGTACATTAGAGAATGCATTTACAAGCCTTCAAAGTTTTCTTCCATGATTTAACTCCTTCTGCATTGAATTAGCATTCCAAGCTCATTCATCATTTAATTTTCAGGAGTCTAAAATCTTTGATTTTTATTGTTAAATCATTCTTTACTTGTTCATTATCTGTGTAAACATCTGCCTAAGTACAAGGCATCTTTGTTGTTCAAACTATTTACTATTTATTGTCTCTGGAAGTAAGGGGCTTACAATGTTATCTTTTTTATTTTAGAAAGCAGGAAAGACTTGCTAGTGATTTTGAGAGTTATTGGTGAACTCAAGAAAACTAACTTGTTATTTGGAAAGTGTTAGTGGAACCTATGGTACTAAAGGAGACTTTCTTAGAGAAGTGGAGTAGGTACCCACCGCGGTCTAAATCACTATAAAAATACCTGCATATTGTGTTGCATGATACTTTCATATTTTTCTTAGCATAAATTGTTTAATTTGGCCAAAGTTTTTAGAAACTCAATTCACCCCCCTTCTTGAGCTACCTTCTGTAAAGGACCAATATTTGGTATCAGAGCAAGCTTCACTTGTTACTCTTAATCAATTTTGTATTTAACTTATGAAGTGATCCTATAATGGCCAGTTAATTCTACAACATATCTACAAAGGGAGAGTCCACAACCAAACCCCCATAATTTGATGGATCAAATTTTGGGTGTTGGAAGATGAGGATGCAGAACTTCCTAATAGCCAAAAATTACCAATTGTGGCTAACCATTAAAAATGTAAAGATTATTCTTAACACTAAGGACAAATATACTATAAAAGATATATTATCAGTAGAACATGATGCCTAGGCAAAGAATTGCCTCTACTGTGCTTTGTCTCCCTTTGAGTTTGAAAAGATTTCCTTTTATGACTTTGCAAAGAAAATCTGGGACAAGTTACAAATTACATGTTAAGGTACTAACCGGGTAAAGGAAACAAATACAAGTCCTTCATTATGAAGGAATTAGAAGCCATCTTTGCAATGCTCAACGGATTTGAGAAGATCATAAATGATCTAAAGAGCTTAGGAGAAAAATATGAAGAACCCAAGCTAATGAAGAAGATTTTATGGTCTCTACCCATGCATTGGATGCTTAAGGTGACAGTAATCTAGGAGCCAAAAGACCTGGATAAAATGACTATTGAAGAACTCATGGGATCCCTTATAACCCATGAAGTATTAATGAAGCAAAAAGCTCTAGAAGAATCCAAAGGCAAAGGAGCAATATCACTGAAAGCCAAATTAGAAGATTAGGACTCTCAGGGAGAAACATCTTCTAGTGGAGAAAAAGATGAAGACATTGCTATGATCATTAAAAGATTCAAGACAATATTAATGAAGAAAAAGTTTGGAGGCAACTCCAACAAATTCAAGAGTAAAGACAAGAAGAAGTAGACTCCCATTTACTACAATTGTAGCAAAATAGGGCACATGGAATATGATTTCCCTAATCTAGACAAAAGGAAAGGAGAGTAGAAGAAAAGGTACAACTCTTATTTTGATAAGAGAAACAACAACAATAACAATAACCAAAACTGAAGCAGCAAAAGATTTGGAAAGAAGAAGAAGGCAATGGCTACTTAAGAAATTCTGGAGAACATGATGAATGAAAGCTAAAGTGAGGCGAACAAAGAACTTGAAGCCCAAATTAGTACATTCACTCCAAAAGAAAGAACCTAGGAGAAGTGTTACACAAGCATTAGATTCATGGCCATCCATGTAGATGAAGTGACTTTTGAACTTGAATCTCCTGACCTTTAATGATTTTTTTTTGTGTTTCAGAATATGGTTAACTAACATTTTAACTAATCGATTACGATAAATTGGATTGGATTTTACTATTTTTTCTACTTACAGAACTATACTCTAATTTCAAGGCGTTAAAATCCAAGCACAAGGAAATTAAAAGGAGTTGGATAAAATGATCAATGAATGCTCCATGTTAAAAGAAGAGAATTCTAAGCTTAAGGTTAGCCAAAATACTATAAAAGAACTTGAACATGTCAAGGCTAAGAAAAATGCCCTTAAAAGACCTTGATATCAACCTTAATAAGAATGAAAACGGTGAGGTGGAAAGAACCAAAAGAAAATGGTTTAAAATTTTGGAAGAAAATAGGAACCCTAACAATGATTTGGGTACCTAAGGTTGTTTCAAATATTGTAAATACAACACATGGACCAAACGAGAGATTAATTGCACCCAAGAAGCAATGGGTAGCATATTTTTTTACCACTAACCCACCTAGACCCATTCCCAAATGGGTAAAAAAAATTAAAGCTTAAACTATCTATGCAGGTGTGCTTGAGATCCATAAGAAGTAGCATATGACATATTAATAGTGGTTGCTCAAGACATATGACAGGGAAAAGGGAGTTGTTCACTGAGCTTAAAGCTAAAAGTGGTGGAACAATAACCTTTGGGAATAATGAGAAAGGTAGTGTGGTTGGGATTTGTAAGGTCAGTCAACCATAGTCTACTACTATTTCAAATATTTTGCCTATAGAAGGATTAAAACATAACTTACTAAGTGTGAGTTTGTTTTATGATAGTGGTTACAAAATTATGTTTGAATCTCAATGTTGTTCAATTTTAGATGAGTTAGGCTCTGTTGTAGTCAATGGAAAAAGAAAATGTGTACTTAGTATATTTGTGTGATATCAAATCCAAGTGACTTATTATAAGCAATGATGAATCCTTTTTATGGTATCGAAGATTAGGACATGCCAACAAATATATGATTGAAAAGATGTACAATAAATAACTTGTTGTTAGCTTACAAAAACTAAAATTTGATAAAAATGAGTTGTGTTATACTTGCTTGAGAGCAAAGCAAGTAATGAATCATTCAAACCTCAAAAGAATATATAGACAACCAAACATCTTCAATTACTATGCATAGATCTTGTTGAACTATCAAGAACTAGAAGTCTTGGAGGGTAACATTATGCACATGTCATTCTGGATGACTTTTCTAGATTTACTTTGATAATGTTTCTTGTTTCAAATGATGAAGTTTTTTTATTCTTTGAAATCTTTACCAAGCATATGCAAAATGAACAAAATTGTCATATCATTTTCATAAGAAGAGATCATGGTAGAGAGTTTGAAAATCAAAAGTTCACTACTTTCTATGAAAGCAATGGTATTCTTCATACATTCTCTACACCAAGAACACCTCAACAAAATAAAGTAGCGCAGAGGAAAAGTAGATCCTTGCAAGAGATGGCAAGAACAATGTTGAGTAAATATGAGTTACCATGATATTTTGAGCTAAGGCAATGAATACCACATGCTATAGCATAAACAAAATCTATGCAAGGCTAATGCTTAACAAAAGCTTTATTATGGTAGGAAGCCAAATATCTCACACTCTCATATTGTTTGATGCAAATGGTTAATTCTTAACAATGGAAAGGATAACCTTGGAAAATTTGACAACAAATCTAATGAAGGTATATTCCTAGGCTATTCTATTCTTAGCAAAGCATGTAGGGTCTACAACATGAGAAATACAATTGTTGAAGAGTCTGTCCTTGTAAAATTTGATGAAAGCACTAACCCCCACAAAAAGCGTTAATAATTTTAATGATAAGATAGGTGAGCTTACACTTTTTGTGAGAAAAGATTGTGAGATCAAGAAAAAGTAACTTCAAACCAAAAATAGACAAGGATGGAACAAGAATACAAGTTGAACCTTCCACAAGTGAGGTAAATGGTGAAAGTAACAATTCCCTACCCAGAGATTGGAGATTCATGCATGCTCATCTTAAAAACTAGATAATTTATGATGTATATAATAAAGTTAGAACTAGTATTCCTATCATTAAGTATGTGGTAATTTTGCTTTCATTTGTCAACTAGATCTAACATGCATAGACTAAGCTTTGGAGGATAAAAACTAAATTATAGCTATGCAAGAAGAGGTGAACCAGTTTAGAAGAAATGATGTGTGAATACTTGTTCCAAGACCATCACCTTAATCTTTCATAGGAACTAACTGGGTCTTTTAGGAACAAATTAGATGAATTTGGAATTATAGTGAGAAATAAAGTAAGATTAGTAGCAAAGGGGTACTATCAAAAAGAATGAATAGATTTTAATGAATCTTATGCCCCCATTGCTAGGATTGGGCCATTAGAATTTTATTAGCTTTTGCAGTATTTATAAATGTTAAGCTACATTAGATGAATGTCAAAAGTGCATTATTAAATGGTTTTATTGATGAAGAGGTGTATGTAGAACAACCCCCTGGGTTTGATGATTTTCATGATCCTAAACATCTCTTCAAACTCAAGAAACCCTCTATGGTCTTAAACAAGTTCCTAGAGCATGATATGAGAAAGGCTAAATAAGTTTCTTATAGACAAGGTTTCATAAGGGGTAAAGTGGATATCACTCACTTCATTAAGCATGGCATGAAGGATATTTTGATTGTTTAGATTTATATTGATGATATCATCTTTGGTGCTACTAATGATAAATTATGTCAAGAGTTTCCCAAAGTCATGCAAGGAAAATTTGAAATGAGCTTGATGGGGGAGCTAAACTTCTTCTAGGTTTGCAAATCAAGCAAATGAAGGAAGGAATGTTCATCTACTAAGCAAAGTACACAAAAGCACTCTTGAAGAAATTTGAGTTAGAAGATGGAAAGCCTTTAGGAACTCAAATGAGCACATCGATTAAGATGGACAATGGTGAGAAAGGTAAGTTTATTTATCAAAAGTTGTTTAGAAGCATGATAGAATCTCTATTGTACTTAACTACTAGCAAACCCGATATCATGTTTAGTATTTGCATATGTGCACATCTCATAGCAGTTAAAAGAATTTTTAAATACCTTATAGATACACCAAACCTTGGTTTATGGTATCTGAAAGGTTAAAATTTGAGTTAGTAGGGTATTCTTGTTGAATTTCACGCAAATATACATGATCACAAGTAATATAAATATGATGAGATAGAGTATCATTCCCTTGAGGATTTGTTTGATTACTACACTAATTACTAAACTTATATCAGATTTATATTATTTAGTCTACTAAATTTCAAAAGATGCTATAAAAATTAAATTTAAACAAGACTATCTAGGCAATAGAGAAAATGAAGAGAAATCAATATGAAAGATATCTAGGGAGTTAACTTCACCTAACAATTTCACTTGTATTGATGTATTGCATTGATTGGATTATCATTCTCTTCATTGTCAATTAGATCACTAAATTATCTACCACCCTTTCTCAAGTGCTATGGTAGGTATGCTTATTGAAATTACCTACTATGTCATTATGCAGATCCACATCAATAAACCTATTAAGCCTAGGCATCCATGTGTGATCTATGAGCTCGGAAGGTCATAGATCACATGGATTGCACATGTACAATGACTATCTCTAATCATCATTGCATCATATGTTCTTTCATTTAAGAGTCTATTCCTAATTCATTTTTCTCAAGTATAAATTAGAAATCTAAAATCATACATATGGTGGCCAATCAAATGCATGCATTAAGCATCCAAAGGAAGAAACAATGAGGAAGAAGTAATCTAAATCAAAAGTCAAACATTAACATAAGATTCATTGTTAAGATCTATCTCACCCTAGATAAATTGAATTAAAACCAACTAAATGATTAAAAAATATTGTCATGAATGTTGATCCTAAATATAACTAATGAACTAATATTGAGAGCACAAGAATATGAAAATTTGTAGCAACTCCTTCCCCTTGATCTTCTCTGCTCAAAACTTCCTGTCCTTGGTAGCCACTTCTCTCTTGCCCAAAAGTTCCCTTGATGAAAGTGTTAATCTCCTATTTATATCCCCTAATTAGGTTTCAACACATCTTGCATAAATTAAAATAGCTTTATGCATTAAAATTACAAGTTTCCAAAGGTAACTCAAGCTGCCACAAATTCAGGTGCCGCGGCGCTCCACTTTTGTATACCGTGCTCTTCTTTATTCATTACAGGTGTCGTGGCACTCAACCTTTTGCCTATGGATGTCTTCTTTCAATGTGCCAGGCGCTGTGCCGCCCAAGTGCTATTCACCAATTTTCTTCTTCACTTGTCTTGTACTCTATACCTTTAATTTTCCATTCTTGTTTTCTTGTTTTGCTCCGCTTTTCTCCACCTTCTTGTCCTAAAAACACACATAAACCATCATGAATTCCACATAAATTTCTTAAGAACCAAAGAATAATAAGCTCAAACAATACTTAATATAAGTGAATAAAATTCACTTATCGAATACCCCCAAACTTAGCTTTTCATCATCCTCAAGCAAAATAGTAACTAAACTAATAAAATAATTAGGATAGTATCTCTCAATCAATCAAGAGCATGTCAGACAAATTGCTCATATACATGTAACTTAGAAATCATTCAAGACACTTGCCATGTAATCTCACGAAACTCATGCTTCATCAATCCCTTCAGGAAGTGAGAATGTGTGTGTATGTGTGCTTTGACAAGCTCATGCTACATTCAAGCTTTTAAATCAATAATATACAATCCAGTGATTCTAGAAATTTTCATACAACATTTCATAAGCTTAATTTTCATAATCTCTCTCCACTAATGTAGACAACTCTGTTCACTTGGATCAATAGGTCTTTGTTAAGCTTGTAATGGGGCCTTAGGATTAGCTAACAAAAGAAAAAAAATAAGGATTCACAAAGTAAGAGATTATAAATATATTTGCACATGAATATTCACTCTCTTGAATTATTATTTAGGGTTCTTTCTATTTTAATGGGCTATATTACTACCAAACCTATAAACTTGTTTTCTTTTGAATTCGTTGGGATATGATCCCCCCAATTAAAGGATGAATCCTTATTGATTCTCTTCTTTTTTTGTCCTTTTTTTTCCTTTTGACAACTTTCTTTTCAATTCCCCCAAACTTATCTTCTTTTGCTTCACTCGTACCTCTCTAACAACCATGTGTATAAATTATGTCTTTTAATTAGTCAAACATGTTTATTTTCAAGCTGAAAGGGTCTAGATGATGAGGCTAAAGAAGAAAAGTTGAATGGTGGTCTTTCACATGCTTTACATATGTCATTCTTCTATTAAGGCTCAACAAGGACACTAGTGATAATGATGTACTAGGTTAACTTGAAAGGCTCAAATTGATCAGAGAATGCCTAAATCATTTCCAGGTAAACATATTATCTAGGATTTCACCTTATAGGATAATCAAACAAGTTCTAGCATGCTCATGTCAACCAACATATGTTACTGAATTCACAAAATTATCAACTAATTCATATACATTTTGCATGATCATAACATAATATGCTCAAAGAAAATTTCATTATTACTTATCACAAGAATCATTAAGTCACGAAGTAGTACCTATCCTTCCTTCTAAATCATAGATAATGGTAATAAAAAAATGAAACATATGTTACTGATCATCGAGAAAGAATCGAATTCAGTTTCAATGTTTTAGCATAATTGCTCTTGGATTTTCTTAGCTAAGACATCAAAAAGTAAAGCTCATTAAGAAAAAAATTTTGCTCAAAACTAAACTATGTAAATCCCCAAATAAACCCCCAAACTTAACTTGAACATTATCCAAAATGTGAAAGAATAAAAGAAAGTTAAGATCAAGGGCTTCCTTGAATGGAGTGATGTTGTGTTATTAGCATTCAAAATATGCAGATATAGACAGTCTAGTTGCTTGACACTAGAAATAGTTCATTTGGGAATTTTCCTCTGATGGTGGACAACAGTTGATCAAACTGTTAATGGCTGCTAGGAGAGATATTCAAAGATTACAAAAGCCAAACAGAAACTCAAGTAAAATAAAAACAAAGCAAAACTAAATGGAACTAAAATCCTAAACAAGAAGGAAAAAGAAGTAGTTCTGATTTATAGTCTTCAGCTTGACTTTGTCTCTTTCTCGTGCTAGTTATTTCAAGTCCAAGGTGGACTTTTGCTTGTCAAGTCTTCCTTCAAAGTATGGCTTCAAGCTTTGCACATTCACTTTAAATGTTCCCTTGGTATCATGTGTGACTTCAATTGTCCCATAAGGAAGTATTTCTATGACTATGAAAGGTCCTGACCATCTAGACCCTAACTTACCAGGAAATAGTCTAAGACGAGATTTATAAAGTAACAGTTTTTGACCAATTTCAAACTCTCTTCTTAGAATGTGCTTATCATGTCATCTCTTTATTCACTCTTTGTATATCTTGGCATTCTCATAAGCCTCATTGTGAAGTTCTTCTATCTCATTCAGTTGTTGTAATTGTCCTTATCCAACAAGTTGCCTGTCAAAATTTAGAAATTTTAGAAATTTTAGTGCCCACTATGCTCTATGCTTTAATTCCATAAGTAGACGACAAGCTTTTCCAAACACTAGACTAAAAGGAGACATCCTAATTAGTATTTTGAATGTAGTCAAAAGCACATCATCAGGTTTCACTGACCAAACTTTCCTAGAGGCATTCACAATTTTCTCTAGGATTCTTTTGATTTCCCTATTTGAAACTTCCACCTGACCACTAGTCTGAGGATGATAGGGAGTTGCAATCTTATGTGTAACTCTATATTTATGGAGTAGTGCCTCAAATTATCTATGACAAAAATGTGTTCCCTCATCACTAATGATTGCTTTGGATGTTCCAATTCATGTAAAATATTTTTCTTCAAGAATTTAACTACTACCCTAGAGTCATTTGTTGGTAGTGCTACAACTCCTACCCACTTGGACACATACTCTACAACCACCAAAATGTATTTATGCCCATAAGAAGAAGGAAACAGTCCATGAAATCAATACCCCAAACATCAAATAATTCACATACAAGAATGTCGTTTAAGGGCATCTTATTTCTTTTAGAGATATTTCCCATTCTCTGACATCTATTACATGAAACTACATAGGTGTGTGCATCTTTAAAAAGTGTGGGCCAATAAAACTAAATTGGAAAACCTTAGTTGAAGTTTTGGTAGAACTGAAATGCCCACCTGCCTTTCTATCATGACAATGTTGTAGAATACTTACCATTTCCTCCTCTAGAACACATCTCTTTATTGCCTAGTCTGCACAAACTTTAAACAGAAAAGGTTCTTCCCAAAATTAATGTTTAACATTAAAAAAAATCTTCTATTAATATGACATGTTATGGGTTAGAACATTTCCTACCAAATAATTTACAAAATCAGTATACTAGGGAATTTATGTGGAGTTGAAAGAAAATATATGCTCATCAGGGAATTCTTTTAGAATTAGTGTTTCCTCTTATTTTGCAATTAGAATTCTAGACAAGTGATCTACAACTAAGTTCTCAGTTCCCTTCTTGTCCTTGATCTCTGAATCAAATTCCTACAATAAGAGAATCTACCTAATCAATCTAGGCTTTGCTTCTTTCTTTTAAAGAAGATATTTTAAAGCCAAATGGTAAGAATAAACAATCACTTTTGAACCAATCAAGTAAGAACAAAATCTATCGAAAGCAAAAACTACTGCTAAAAAGTTTATTTTTATTGTTGAATAATTCAATTGAGCTCCTAATAAGGTCTTACTGAAATAGTAAATGGTTTGAAAACTTTCCTTTTTTTGTTATCCCAAGATAGCTCCTATGGCAATATCACTTACATCACACATCGGCTCAAAAGGTAGAGATCCCACTCTGGTGCTAGTACCAACTTCCCCTTTAAAGTGTTAAAGGCCTACAATCATTCATCTGAAAAGTTAAATGGTGCATTCTTAACCAAGAGATTAGAAATGGGTTTAGTAGTTTTTGAAAAGTCCTTGATAAACCATTTATAGAATCCTACATGCCCCAGAAATCCTTTGATAAGTTTCACTAATGTTGGTGTAGTTTTTTAATGACCTCCACTTTTGCTTGATCGACTTTTATGCCTTTTCCAGAAATCTTGTGTCCAAGCGCTATCCCTTCTTGTACCATAAAGTGACACTTTTCTTAATTCAAAACAAGCTTAATCTCCTCACATCTTTATAACACTATGGCCAAATTATTCAAACATGAATCAAATGATGAGCCAAAAATTAAAAAAATCATCTATGAAAATCTCAACATATTTTTCAATCATATCAGAAAAAATAGCCATCATGCATCTCTGAAAAGTGGCTGAAGCATTGCAAAGATCAAAGAGAATTCTCTTAAAAGCCAAGGTACTATAGGAATAAGTGAAAGTGGTTTTCTCTTGATCTTCTAGTGCACTAGGAATCTAGTTGTAACCTAAATAACCATCCAAAAAGTAATAGAATTCATGTCCCGCAAGTTTTTCCAACATTTGATCAATCAATGGTAAGGGAAAGTGAGCTTTTCTTATGACATCATTCAATTTTCTGTAATCTATATACACATGCCACACAATAATTGTTCTTGATGCAATCAATTCATTGTTATCATTTTTCTTAACATTCATACCTCCCTTCTTTAGTATAACTTTCACCAGAATCACCCATGGGCTGTCAAAAATAGGATAGATGATCCCTGCATTAAGTAGCTTGATCAACTCGGCTTTCATTACTTCTTACATCTTTGGGTTCATACGCCTCTAAGGTTTTATGGTGGGTTTGCAAGGATCCTCTATCAATATTTTGTGCATGCAAAGTGAAGGGTTGATTCCTTTGATGTCTGCAATTTTCCATCCAATCATTGCCTTATGCTCTGTCAACACTCTTAGTAGTTTCTCCTCTATCAAATCTATCAAAGTAGAAGAAATAATTACTGGTAAGGAAGAAACTTCATCTAAATAAGCATATTTTAAATGAGAAAGTAAATGTTTGAGTTCAAGAATAGGTGGCTCTTGAATAAACAGCTTAAGCTTTTTATTGAGTTATCCTAATTCCTTGAATCTAGATATTTGTTGCTTTAAATATGGTTGGTTTGCCTCCATGAACCTTTCACATTCCTCTATCTCCTCATTCTCAATTTCTCTATTGCTTGGTTGAGTCAGGCATGCCTCAAGTGGATCTTCAATAACACTTTCCGAAAAAACCTTATTCACCAACTTGTCAATAGTTTCAACTTTAAAACAAGAATTAGCATTTAAGGGATATTTCATTGCTTCAAAAACATTAAAGGTGAATTGATCATCTTGAACTCTAAAAATTAACTTTCCTTATTGAATGTCAATAAGATTTCTCCCTGTTGCTAGAAAAGGTCAACCTAAGATTAGTAGTACCTCACAGGCTTCCTCCATGTCCAGAACTATGAAGTCTGTAGGAATGATAAACTTATCAACTTTTATCAGAACGTCTTCCACAATACCTTTTGGATGTTTGATGGAATGATCAACTTGTTGAAGTGACACTATGGTTGCTTTCATATCTCCTAGTCCTAATTTTCTGAAAATAGAAAAATGCATTAAGTTAATACTGGCACCCAAATTACACAATGCCTTTTCAAAATAAGGATCACCAATAGTGCAAGAGATGGTTAAACTCTCTAGATCTTTCATCTTTTGTGGCAATTTGTTCTATAAGATAGTTCAGCATTCTTTATTCAATTTGACAGTTTCGTAATCCTCCAGCTTCCTCTTATTTTCCAAGATCTCCTTCAAGAATTTTT
Source organism: Pouteria campechiana (assembly GCA_036873735.1). Lineage (NCBI taxonomy): Eukaryota > Viridiplantae > Streptophyta > Magnoliopsida > Ericales > Sapotaceae > Pouteria > Pouteria campechiana. The sequence goes on from JAYJMB010027388.1 coordinate 61,705, forward strand.
GCATAGCTAGGCATATGTGCTAAAGCATCTACAAAAGGATTGTTAATATATAATTTTTTAAACACATCTAAAAATTTAAAAATTATTTATCCATTTCGTGCTGCTAGAGTCTTTGAGGAAAAGGAATTGGAGGTACATATGGCATAGGATTGTTTGAAAAAAGTTTGCTTTTGACTACCTCTTGTGGTTGCTCATTCACTTCCTTATGTCTTTCTTTGGGAGCTGGTTGTTTCACATTTTCTTCTCTCACTTGCTTTCCACTTCTCAGGGTTAAAGCTTTTACCTTTTCAATTGGAGTTTTTCCTAATTGGATTTTTTTCTGTGTTACTAGGTAAAGAACCCTATTGTCTTCCTGACAACATGTTTGCCAACTGTTCTACCTGCATCTCCAAATTTCTAATTAACAACTCTTGATTTTGAAATCTCATCTCAGTACTATTCATAAAGTCTTGAGTGTTGCTTGCTAATTTGGTGATAATCTATTCTAGATTAGACTTTTTCTCTTCTAGTTGCTTCAATCCTGGTAGTGGTCTCAATGCATTCTGATTACTCCATGAGACGTTAGGATGATTGCACAACCTTAAATTGTAAGTATTGTTGTAGGGGTTGTTTTGTTGCTTGTGAAAATTTCCAACAAAGTTAGAATTCTCACTAGGATGTACAAAAATGTTACCTATATGATAGTCCATGCTGGCAAGTCCTCCACCACAAAATTCATGTGTCACTTTTTGAATTTTTATAATTGAAGCATTCATGTTGTCAATCTTTTGGTTTAGTGCTTCAAATTATGCAATGAGTGCAATGAGAGTATCTACTTCATGTACTCCAACAAATCTTCTCCTTAATAGCCTTTCAGTAGGCCATAGATAACTATTGGATGCCATCTCCTCCAATAGTTTGTAGGCTTCCTTTGGCATTTTATCATTCAATGTTCCCCCAACAGGTGCATAAATCATAGAATAAAAATTTAGACTAGACCCATTGTAAAAAGTTTGTACATGCATCCACATGGGTAGTCCATGATGTAGGCATCTCCTTAGCAATTCCTTGAACCTTTCTCATGCATCATACAATGATTCATTATCCATATACATAAAATTTATAATATCATTACACATCTTGGCAGATTTTGCAGGAGGGAAGAATTTACCAAGGAACTTTTGTACCATAGCATCCCATGTAGTGATTGAACCTGCAGGAAGAGAAGAAAGCCCACTTATAGCCTTGTCTCTAAGACAAAATGGAAATAATCTCAATAATTAAACCTTTTAAAATATTCAACACATTTAAAATAATGATTATTTAAAATTTTATGATATTGTAATGCTTAAGTAAATGAATCTAAGTGAATTTCAAAATATATACATATTTTTATATTTTTTAAAAGGTGTAGTTTACACAAGGCTCAAATTGAAATGATTATTAGTATCATAGTAAAATAATTGATGATGCTAATATGATAATCAGTTTGGATTTCACAAAATCATCATGGCAGGCTCAAAATAGCTTGAACATAGAAGATTTTTATAATTAATTGACATGGGAAACACTTCTATAATCAATTCACACGGGATATAGTACTATGTCTTTGATTTGGTCTTAGTGACTGGTTATGCTACTCTAAAGTGGAAGGATTTATATATGTTAAAATCCCACGTACAATACAACGATGTGCATTTTTTTTAGCCACCAAAACGGCTACAAAAAATCAAATTTCAGCAGCATATAGTCGAAAGCAGCCAAAAATTCAACTATCCACCGGCTAAATATGCCAGGACACAAATGGCCAAATGCAACCATTTCTAATGGTTGCAAATAACTATATGCAGTCGTTTCAAAATGACTGCAAATATTTAAATACAACTGGAAAAAGCGGTTGCATATAATTACTTGCAGCAAAAAAATGGCTACATTTGCCCATTTATAGCTAAAAAAAATTATTGCCGATAATTATATTGGCTGCATATAGTTATATGTAGTTAGAAAAAATGGTCGCATTTGGCCATTTGCAGCCCAAAAAAATAAATGCATATAACTTTATGCAGCCAGATAAAAATGGCTACACATAGTTGGTTGCAACCGAAAAAATTGGTTGCATATATTATTATGCAGCCAACAAAAATGGTTGCATATAACGTTAAGCAGCCAAATGTTGCGCTTACATAGTTGACTTTAATTCATAATATTTGGACGTGTTTGTGAAATAAAATAATAAAAGATGCTATATTTGATATAGTTGAGTACTTTCATACTAAATTTTGCAAGTACAATTATTATACATAATCTTACATGAATAGGTGATTAAATTCTAGAAATCAAACCCACAAATTAATAATCATATAGTCACAAGAGGCCCTCTTATTACATGAAGATAATAAATAGTTTTTAATGAGTAGCAAATTGATTATATGGCCTTTAAAGAGTGTCACTCACATGTTGAGGCCTCTCATAATATTGTAAAGATGTGTTATGATAAACAAATTCATTAGCTCATTTCTCCTGACCCTTCTCGTTGTTAGATAGTACTGTTCACAAGAATAATAAACATGAGTCATATATGATAATGGAAAATTATGTAGCAACCATTTTATTATCTTCAATTTAACAATGACCTAATCTCTCTTCTCCCATCAGATGGTTCATCAATTCTACCATTGGCAATTGCTAACTCTTCCTTTGTACTCCTAAGCTCTTTCTTGGTGGTAGTTAACTCTTGTGATGTTGAAGTTAACTTCTCCATTGTTGCATTCAAATGTTCCTTCATAGAAGCTAACTCTTCTTGGAGCATAGCTAAAGCCCCACAAGGCCAATCAAGTTTGAACTGACTCTTTAGTGATTAGGTATGTGGCTTAGGCACTTAATGTATCTAGAACCCTTGCCCATGACCTTATCATAGATATCATCTATAGTCATGGGTGACCTTGCAGACTTCAAGGTAGCCTGTAGGTCCACCATCTTCCTCTGCACATAGATAAATAAGCACCATAGTTCAGAAAATAGGGTAGTCAAGAAGCAATGTAAATATAGAAAAAGTAATGGAGTAGTTAGTTGTACGAGCGTATGCATCCTCTGCCTTTAGAGCTATAAATTTGTCATCTAAATTACAGGTTTGGATCTCTTGGAACAATTCAATCTGATCAATTGAGCTATCGGAATCTTCATTCTCCTATTACATAGTCGTAAAATATCTTATATGCATGAAAGTCGAATTCAAACATGAGAATGGGCTTAGTTACATTCCAGTTGAGCAAACTTGTTACCCGTTCAGCCAGCACAACCATGACTGGCTTTAGCCCCATGCAATGTGTATACTTCATCTTCTTTCTATTAGCCTTAGCTACCGATGACATATGCTATATTTAAACAGACAGAGTATGAGCTTATATGCTACATTAAAGTAATAGATGTAATGTGAAAATGTTGGCTATATGTAGTATACTAAAATTTTGGGAGATTGGAAGGTCCAACTAGGCATCCTCACTCTAAGTGGTAAGTTGACCGAATCATCACCTTGATCTAGGACTTTACGGTAGTGATCATAAAATATTTTGCAAACCCTTTTGTAGCCAGCCCTAAAGTACTTATCAATAACCATTTGAACCCATGCTTCCCCAAAGTCCTTAATATCAAAGTAAGATTATATATAGAACCCAACATAATTAGCTAATTGAAATGCTATGATAAAATTAGTTATTAAGATTCTAAAATGAAGTCTATGGTCCTTTGTACCATCAATTTAGTAATCAAAGGCTAATTTTCAGAATCAATTATGTCTAACCATTTCTTTTTGTCTACCAACTTGACAATATAGGTAAATGCTTTCGACCCTATTCAATAACTAGTTTCCTATTAATAAGGTTGATCTCAAGGAACATTTTTGCCTGGCTTTTCTTCATATCATTTATGAATGTGTTCTTCATAGACCCCGTCCTCTCTTCTAGGTGCCTAGTGAGAATCATATGTTAAGCATTAGATCACAATATATCCATGTACTATATTTTTTTAGAGATATATGTTTTAGACATAATTTAATGCAGAGTTCATTAAATGATATACCGGTTGAGCTTGCCCTTGTCCTTGATGAGGAAGGGAAATCTTAAGTCTTAGATCCACTACCAATAATGCACGAACCTATTGCTATTGGTAACTAGGGGCCTTGTGGGTGTGTAGACTGTTGTTTCTCTTAAGAAGCCTACTCTGATGGTCATGGAATGTCCACATTTCATTCTTTGGAAGAAGAGAGAAGGTGTCCCTATCCTTTGAAAGAAGTGCTTGGAGCAATCATTGGTTGTGGGGCACATGGTGGTGGTGTTTACTCTACATCTGTTGCGAGACGGGTAGGCTGTGAAAATCAACCCCATCTTCTACAGTGCCCAAGCACCATTGCAGCCTACATACACAATAAAGGAATTATATTTGTTAGGACTATCAATGGAAACATATGTAAGTACTAGGTAAGAACTAAGTAAGAATTATGTTCAAATTGGAAGAAAAGCTTGGGATAGAGTTGTACTGGTGAATTATATCTGTAATAATGGAATCCCCAAGCAATATCATAGGCAAGAGTCTTAACATCACCCGTGGCTGATATCCCGACCACCCGTATATAATGCCTGCCATGCAGGCACAAGGCGAAGCCTCCTACGATATCACTTGCGGTGTTCTAGGGAGGCAGTGGACACCCGTGGTCGATACCATGGCCACCTGCGATATCGCCTTCCATGTAAGCGTAAGGAGAAGCAGCTTACCATGCCACCTGTGGTGCTCCAGGGAAATGTGCATGTCCCTAGACACCCACGGTCGATACTGCAGCCACCAGCAATACTGCCCCAGGTAGAAGGCAATAGGGGAGGCACCTACGATACCACCCGCCAGCACAAAGACAAGCATGTATGCAGGATCACCTATGTAAATATATACAAGCAACCCTTTGTTTGTCTCATGATCCATTCCATGGAGTAGCGTTGGTATTTGTTTCCTGTCAATTAAACTGCAAGCATACGACATCAAGTTTTGTAATGTAATGATGAGAGGGTAGTCATATCCATAGGGATTATGTATTTTAATTCATCACTAGCTATTGCTTTGAATAATTCTAACTTTATCTAGATGACCAAGAATTATAAGATTGAATAGTAAATAAAATGGAAGGCTTTGAATAGAATAAATCAGGGTATGAAGATTCTAGAGGATTAACATCATTTAGGCTTCATTCATGATGTTTTCAATTCATTAGCGATTAACTACTACATTGGTTTATAAATCAAGAATCCTAATTTATTTAACCCCCTCTCCTGAGTCTCAGGTCAAGTATCTATTCCCACTATCCTAATTTTGATATCCCTATAAAAATTAAAATAAGGGGTATGCATTAAGATCTATGGTTCTTTGCAAAGATTCCAAAAGAGAAGAGGTGAATTGAGTATGAAAAATTCATTGCTTAACCCCTATTGAAACATTTTCCTTTTTTTGTGATTGTGTGTGGTGTACTTATAAAATAAATAATAAAAAGAATAAAGTGCATGAAAGAAAAAATAAATAAGCAAATACACACACAAATAATATAATTTTTATAGTGGTTCGGGGACCCCATCCCTACAGCTACTCTTCCAAGAGCACACACTCATTGTACCTTGGGTTTCACTATATCTCATATAATGGAAATACAAAAGTGCTCCCAACACTTCTCTAGATTCTAGCTCTAGGGGGCGTAAACAGTATTTTCAATACTCTTCTGAATTCTAGCTCCAGGGAGTATAAATATAGTGCTCCTAGTGCTTTTCTGGTTTTCACGAGCTCACCAGGAAACTCACTGGTTTCAAAGATCACTAGCAAACTTCTTGGTTTTCTTGAGCTCACTAACAACTCATATAATATGGTTTTCTTGATCTCGCCATAAACTTACTAGTTTTTATTTTAACTAGAAATTAATACACATTTAAGCATAGGGGAAGATGAGATCTTTTATAGATCTAATAACATATAAAGATCTTCCCAAAATGTAAAATCAATGGCTATAAGGATATGCAGGTTGAAGCTCATAAAAGATAGATGGTGGTTTAAGCTCTTAGCCATGGGTGGAAGATTTTGCACAAGGTTAAGCTTATTTGAAATATTTTCCTTCACCATCTTGAATCATTCTACCTTTTCTCCTTAAATAGCTTCTTCATATTTTTGACCATTAGAGAAGATGGGTTTTGTTGAATGCAGAAACAAGAGAAGTAATGAATGAATTAGATTGTTGAGATTTCTACCATTAGAGTTCATGCTTTTTTGATTTGTCTCGAGCTGCTGCATCATAGTTCTTTTATAAAGAGGAAGATAAGTTGTTGCTTAAATATCTTTCCTCATTTTGACTTTCCACCATTTGAAAACTTATAGCACCACTTGTTGCTGAAAATGGTGACTAAAATAGGCCTGCATAATGAAAGCAAGAATGTAGTTGTCATTTAGATGCAAGTCACATAAATCAATTTTCCTCTAACAAGTCATGGCCTCTCTATCTGCATTTGTCTATCATAAGTTACAAACAAATTCTCCCATTAGTTTGTCTGTTAGTAGATCCTTCGAAAAAGTGATTTGTCTATTGTAAATAATAGACAAACTCTAGTACCATAGAAGAAGTCAAACTGATCAATAGACAAACATTGCTTTGTCTGCATGAATTCTTCCATGAGATTTGTCTATTAGTTGATCCTTCATGAATATGCTTGGTCTATTGTAAATAACAAACAAATTCTGTCTCCCTCGAATAGACGAAGCATGATATTCCTCTTATGTAAGTGATAGATGAACTCTGCTTTCCTTTGTCTTAGAGGCATTACTTTGCACTTCATTTATAGATTTGTCTGTAGTAAGTTACAGACGAATATGTTTTTATCTATTGAAGTTCATTTTTCCAAGCAGCTACTTTGTCTGTGCAGCTTCGTCTATACTCACTATGCAACTTCTATTTTGTCTTTCACTTTATCTGTCACTTTATCTGAAGTAAGTAATAGACAAATTTAATCTCATAGACAAAGTTGAGTTCCTCATTTGTTCTGCATTCTACGAGCATCAAATGGAGTTTATCTCTGCAACTTCTTGCTTTCTTCATTCTTACTTTGTCTATCTTGGTTCAACCAAAGTTGCACTCCTTTGTCTATTCATCTTGCTTTTTTATCCTCAAATGAATCTATTCTTCTAAATTTGTTGGTTAGGCAAAGTTTTCTTTGCTTTTGCATAATTGTCTGTGCAATTGTTCCTTCTTTCTTCATTTGTCTAAGTGCATGATGAGATTACTTCTTACTTTGTCTCAGACAAATTTTGTATGGTCGGTGTAGATAGTTCGAATTTCTCAAACAACTTTATGCTTTCTAACCATTGTTTTGTCTTTAACTGCTTCTAACTTGCATTTATCTATGGAAGTTTCTCTTTGAGGTTAGCAGACAAAGTAGCTTCTTGTAGCTCATCTTCGAAGCCTTGTTTTCTTCCATTGCATTTGTCTATGGAAGTTTTCTCATAGACAATGCAACCTCTCTTGTTGCTTGTCTTCAAAGCCTTTGCTTTCTTTTACTTCTTCTTCTTCCATGACCTCTGCAATTTAATCCTTTTGGAATGTAGTAGATAGTTGTGACAGTTGGTTGCAAACAACTGTGATCCTACACTTAGAAGTTTTCTGTACTTGCTACATTGTTAGCTTTCAGATACATTGTTAGAATGTATTTTATCCTCATGTGATTTTAACATGTTGTATAGCAAGAATAATATACATCTCTATTTAAGTTCATAATGTGAAAGCTTAAGTGAATATGGTGCTAACAAATTAATGCATTAATGAATAATTAATAAGGTTAAGCTTACCATTAAGTAAAAGATGTATAGTTGCATAATTAAACATTCATGATTATGTATTCATATTAGTTAATATTTATCAAATCATAATTATGCATATGATTATTAGGGATTTAAACATGCATATATCTTATCTTAATGAAAGTTTTGTTATCATCAAAATCATATATAGTAATACCGACAATCTCCCTCTTTTTCATGATGACAAAACTTTGAAGACATGTTATTAAGAATTAAGAATTTTCTCTTAATCTCCCCCTGAATATCTGACTTATATAATTCTATTGGGTTCAACTCTTTTGTCAATCTCCCTGTTTACTTGTATTGTATACAAATCTCTCATATTTCTCTCCCCATTTTTGTCAGAATCAAAATGATTTAGTTTAGGATAGTACAATGATCCTTCTTTAAGTTCTTCTCCCCCTATCTTGTTGGGCCCTAGAATATTGTTATCTCACCTTTATTATCTAGAGCTTTTAATACATATATCAGCACATGATCTTCTCTCCCCCTACTTGTTATAATTATCATATGATTTTTCCTCCCCTTTAATGTTATGTTAAGCATAGCCTAATCATGAAATGATTATGTTTTAATATAACAACCAGATTCATGTTAATTATAATTGCAATATCTAAACATCTTTTAAGCACTAGACAATTGAACATAATAAGATTTTATTAATTCATGAGGTGGATTTATATGAAAGGCAACATTCAAGCATTGGATAATTGAGCATCAAAATTATATTGGACACCAAATTAATATTCAACAATGATGTAAATACAGCGATAATGCATGGTTTTAGCTTGATAGGTTCACTGTTGAGTTCTTATTTTTATGTGCATCTTCTTTTGTTTTAACGTGTAGTTGTCATTATTATCAGGAGAGATGGTTGGAAGTATTAATGGCAATGTTAATGGGTTGCTTGCAAAGTGGAGAGAAGCTTTGTATTCTCTATCATGTATAGAAAAATTAGAAACAAGATGACATTTCATCAGAGAAGTCATGTGTCGTCAAGTTCTTCTTTGAAGTAGGTTCAGGCTAAATATGACAATGCAAATTCTTGACTACAAAAAGAATTCAGTTTCTTCATGACAGAATTAAACAGTTAAAAGAAAATTTGTCTTTTATTAGGGGTAAACTAGTCATTTCGAATGTCTATTAACCAGGAACTCTGTGGCTTATATGGAAGCCATAGATCTCATCAAAAACTTGGAGACAGAATTGACCAAAGCTTATTAAAGGACTGATGAATTGGAAATGATTGTTAATGTTTTGGCCGAATAAACAGTTTTATTTTTCTTTTGTCTCTTTTAATGGTTTGAATCTTTTAGATGTAATGTTATGACTGTTTATATTTGGATTTATCTTCTAAGGATTAAGTTTTATTCTCAATGGTTTCCAATTTTCTTATCCTTTATGAAGTTTTATGTTTGTGATGTTGAGTTACATTTTATGTTTCATAAGTGCATTCTTATACTGATTCAAGCATTGGATATTTATATGTGATGAAAATAATACTAATAGTTTTTAAGCATAGTTTATTCATCATAACTCAAAGGTGGAAATGCATGATCCTATTAGGTCCTGTTTGGGCCTCTAAGGTACAAGGATCTATTCCATATTTTTTTTGCTAATGTATCTCTCCTATTATTTTTACCAAGAAGACGATTACTAAAATTTGGGCTGTAGAGTTAATGCGTCTTTTGGGAACTAGTCGTGACCCTACATATTCTCTACTTCGTCTATGATATTTAGTTGAACAAACAATATATTAAGTTAAGAGATGAACAAAGATGGAGCGAGATAGGGATGACGGCATTGACCAGATTCACTTTTTGAAAGAAGAAATGAAGTAATTGAAGAAGGAATTGAAGTATGCCAAGAGGGAAAATGCTTCTTCAGATCTTCTTTTGACTGACCGCTATATATCATGAGTTGCAGCTTTGGAGAAGGAGTTATCTAAGGCTCAGCATAGGATCGAGGAGTTATCGGCAGTTATAGAAGTTTTAAGGAAGTAAATGTTTTTAATTTTCTTTTACTAACTATACTAAACCAAGTGGGTTTTTATTATTGTTAAAGATTCTATTTTAACTTCTTTTTTATATTGTGTGTTATGATTAGGAATTTTATCTTTATGTGTTTACTTTTCAATCTTGATTCCTTATATGAGATCAAGCCTATAATAATTATTACAAAAGGAATGATTAGGAATGGAATTCCTATTTGAGACCTTAAACTGTGAAGTTTCCCAAATGGGCTTGATTATGCCTTAGAACTGTAATGATGTTAGAGTTTTGATCATTTTAAGGTTTATTAAGGTTTTCAAAATGATTTAGCTCAAAGTAGTAAACTCAAATTAATTCAAATCCAAGAAAATTCTTTAGAGGCATCTAGAATATACAACATGGAAAAGTATAATCAAGTTAGACAACTTATCTTTTTTAAGGCTTCCCTTCATGGATTTCTCATTTGAGCTCATAAGTCTTGTTGTCATTCTTGACTAATTGTTTAGCTTCAGTTATTAAGTCCTTGATGTTGCATCCAAAGATTAATATTGCTCAGGTTATAGTTTTGATTTGTCCAATCATTTTCTTACATCCAGAACTTGAACTCGTTAGCTCATTTGCTTGGATTTGTAAGCTGAGAAGAAGGTTTTAATTTTTCATTATTCTCATTCTTCTTCTACACTCAACTCAAGCTTTCCTGTATACACTTAATATATTTTTATACTTTTTCCTCATTAATAAGCTCAAATATATGTGAACACGTATTGCCAATATATCAATGCAAAAAGTCATTTTTGTTGAACCAAATAGTGCATGTGGCAATCAGTCAAGTTTTGATGATGAGCAATAATATATGAGTGAACATGTGTGAAACTAACAATTGTGTTCCCAAGTATTACAAAAATAAGTCTAAACATACAGGGAAGCAATTTGAATACAGTGGACAGCGTACATAGTGAATGCATCAAAAAGCATAATCCACTAACCAAAGGAAAACAAGAATAATCAGAAAAAATGGCACTAAAACTTTGAAAAGAAGCCATCAAGTAAATCTGTAGTTAGGTAGCTCAAGCCTCAATGAGTGATCAAGCAAATTGTCTACAGATAAATTCTATGTCAAATAGCATCCACCTCAAGAAGATTCAAACAAATCGTTTCATGGACATGACAGAAAAATTAATTATAATCGACACTTGTCCATAACTCAAAGATGAATTCAATTTGCAGAAGAAGAGACAAAATGAAGCAAAAATAAGACAAATGAAGAAGCCAAAATGGAGTCAAAATTACTCAAGCATTTGTCTATCATATAAAGCTTATTTGAAAACTAAAGAGGCAAAGAAACCTATCTGCAATCTATAAAGAAAATATAGAAGACGAAGAAGAAGCGAACAGCAACTAAAGAAGCAAGTCATCCATGCCTCAATGAGTCATTTATTACTTAACAGACAACCATCATATAAGCAACTAGAAGGAGAATTTATCTTCTCACCATAACTTTGTCTGTCACTTACGATAGACAAACCAACAGACAAACCATTTGGAAGACTTTGTCTACAGGCTGAAACTTCATCTGCTAATCTCAACAAACAAATAATAGACAAAGTACATTTTGTATATCAAGGAAAAAGCTTTGTCTCTTAAGAAGAATCGTCTGCAACTAATAATAGACAAAGGCACTTTGGCTGATAAAAAGAAGACTTTGTCTGGTGAAAGATACTTTATCTGCTATGAAAATGCTCTGTCCACACTACAAAGATTATCTACCACTTATAACAGATAAAGCAATAGACAAAGTCACCTCACCTAATGAAGGAAACTTTTTCTGTCAAGAGAATGTCATCTAATGAAGATGAAGAAGAAAAACTATGTCTATGTTTCTATGATTTAGTTGTTACATATAATAGACAAACCAAAAGATGAAGTAAATTGCTACAATGGTCTCCAACAATGACGAAGTGGTCTATCATGTGGATCTACTTAGAGTTACTTTGTCTATTACTTACAAGAGATAAATTCAAGACAAGATCTATAAAGTTCTCAAATGAAACATGGCATATCATAAAGAATAGAAGTTATTTGTGCCAAACATCGCTGACTATACTCTCCAGTAATAATCTCATTCGAAGCAAATTTTGTAAAGCAGACCGAATAATTCAAGATTAGCTAAAAATGAAAGAAATTTAAAGGAAAGCAGTCTGCACTCTAACAAAGGGCACAATACTCAGAGGTTGCATCCCTTCAGGCTTAATGATCTTCTTTCCAAACTAGTGAATGAGTCGGTCAACTAGAAAAGTCTTCATCTAGCGTTTGCTAAAACCGGAAAGGCACCTTCTTCAAAGAATGATGTTATAGGCTTTCCAGCTAAAGTTGTGTTTCTTATGAAGACAACTTTCAATGGGAAAATCAAAATGGTCTTCAACATTAATAGAAAGCCAACTACCTCCAACGGGTAGAAGTTTCTAAAGCAATATAAAGATAGTGCAATATCAATGAAGAAAGTTGAGGAAGCTGAGAAAAAAATAAGAACAGAGCTTAAACTAGTGACATCTCTCTCAATCAGACTATGCTTCCTCCTAGATAATCAATCTCCATTACGCTGCTAGATAATAAGCCTAAATGTTCTATCATAATCATATACCTAGAGCATTGATGTCTAATACGCTTCAATTGTCATTTTATTTATGAGCTTAATCTTTATTCAAATCAGCCTAAGAAAAGAGGCAATGTAATATACAAAAAGAGTGCTATCAAATCAACTATGTGAGTTAGTGGTGAACTCAAGAAAACTATATTGTATGAGCTGTTGGTGAGCTTAAGAAAACCAACAAGTTTGCTGGTGATCTTTAAAACCAGTGAGTTTCCTTGTGAGCTTGTAAAAACAAAAGGGTGTTGGGAACACTATGTTTATGCCTCGTAGCGCTGGAATCTAGAAAAATGTTGGGGACACTTGTTCACGCCCCCTAGAGTTGGAATCTAGAAGAGTGTCAAGGACACTAGTGTATATTTCCATTATATAGGATATAGTAGAACCCAAGGCACAATGAGTTGGTACCCTTGGAAGGGTGGATGTGGGGATGGGGTTCTCGAACCACTATAAAAATCATGTTGATTGTATGTGTTTGCTTGCTTGTTCTATCTTTCATGCACTTCACTATTTTTATTAGTTGCTTGAGCAATTATTTTATATCATCCATTACTTCATCAAGCATAGTGTTATCACTCATATTATCACACATACACACACACACTACAACCTGTTTAACATAGGAATGACCAAGAGAGGTTGAACTTGGAAAGTGAAGTAGTCATACAATCAAACATGGAATTACATATGTACTACATCACTACTTCCTCTTGGCTCATCAAATATTGTTTGGCCATAATTTTTATTTGCTCAATTCACCCCTCCCCTCTTGAGCTATTCAACTACATGTGTGACCAACATGTGGTATCAGAGCAGGCTTCGCAAGCTAATTTTAACTACCAGAAATTAACTTGTGAAAAGATTCCCATAGCCAAATCGTCCATAACATTCCTACTTAAGGACAAGTTAGTTGCAAGTATCTATGAATTATCATTTTGTTATAGACTATAAAAACTTTGAAACTTCTATATCTTACTAAACTTGATTAAAAGGTCCATGTGTAGCCTTGTTAAAAATGCATGAGAAATTACTTTTAACAAAGCTAATAGGGTATAGAGGATCCAAGCAATTAAAAGTAGTGAAAAGAAGCATTTAAGAAGAATCGAGAAGAGCTAAAAGACAATTAATAAGCAATTTTCTGTATATTATCTGTTTAAGAAAATAAGGTAATTTTTTGATCTAAACTTTCAAATCTTCAAGAAATTGATACTTGCCTTAAATATTACTTAGTTCATAGCACATCATTTTGAATGTCATACACATTGAAAGTATAATTTGCTGGTGCATATCATTAATCACTCAAATCATTATCTTCTAATCATAAGTAAATCAGTATTATACTCTCGGACAATCGTAAATCAAAAATAAATTGAAAAATTCCATCATCTCATATTTACCAGCAAACAAAGACATTAATTTGTCTATTAGATTATCTGTTGCCATCAATCGTTTGAAGCTCTCGAGAACATACTCGATAAAATCTCCCATTTACCTTCATCTCAGTCCCACCTCTCACATTCACTATTGGCGGCAAAAACCCCTTTACAAAAGAAGGTGATTCAAATTCTCATTATTCCACTCCTCATCTTCTTAGTGCCATTTTCCCTTGTTCATCTCATAGCCAAAAATCATCTAAGTTCCTCTATAGCGAAACCCTAAAACATTGACCAGTAGAGATGGCGGATTCTACATCCAGGAAAAGAAGGGATAGAGAAGAATTACAAGAGATGCAATCAACTCACAAACTAAAAGTTCACAAAAATTGGCATCTTGAGGTAATCTTTTGAAATGATAAACAAAGCTATCATGAGTTTATGAGCAAGTATAATAAAAAGAAGGTACTGAAAGAGAAGGCTATTAATTTCGATTTCTTCAAAGAAATGAAAATGGAAGTATGTAGTTGGATAAGTTTTCAGGGTTGGAACAATTTCATGAGTTGCAAAGATAAATGTTATTCGAGAATGGTGAAAATACTTCTTTGCAACTATGATTATAAGACAAAGAAATCCTAGATTGAGGACAAGGAAATATATATGTCCCTTGAAAGCATCAGAGAATGCTTAAATCTCCCCATGATTGATACATCGATATTTGAGTGGCCAACATCCAAAAAAGAGCTATTTTCATAGCTAACAGAGACAACCATTTGGGATGATGTAAAAAGTCTCAACCCTAAGAATCTAGATGTAAATCTAAGACTTGCACATAATGTCCTAAGCAACAATGTATATCCCAAGATTGGAAGTAGGGATAATATTTCAGAAAGGGATGCAAGGATTCTATGGGCTCTGAAATACAAGAAGAAGGTAGATCTAGCCAAACTCATGTCTGAACAAATTCACTGACTAAAATCATCAAAGAGACTTCCTTTACCATATGGGATGTCAATGACCAAAATATTTAAAAAGGCAGAGGTGAATCTATCACATGAAGTACCAGAAGAATTCAAGTACTCAGATATGATTAATATGGTGACACTGAAAAGAATGGGGATATCCATCTCATCAAAAGGAGTGGTCACTAAGAGAACAAAGAAGGCAATGAAAAGAGTCAGAGAAGAAGAAGAGGAAGAAGAAAGAGCTGAATCAGTTAGAGAAGAAAAGGAGGAAGTTACTTTAATAGCAACAGAAGGTGTTAATTCTTATATGCAAAATGATGAACTGGATATAGAAGATGTCACTGAAGATTTTGTGACTGAAATGATAAATGAGCTGATCCAAGATTACTTTCCTGACAAAAAAATTATAAGAATGAAAAACGAAGATCTTGCAGAAAGGATAAGAAATGAAGAAGAAAGATCAAGGAATTGGCAGGAGGAATATGTAAATACAAGATCAGTAGCAACAGAAGCAGAGGCAATAGCTACACCATCTCCACCTCATTGTACAAAATCATTCAAACCAACCCACTCACCTTTACTAACTCAACCCACTCCAAATGACCTAGAAAGAAAACTTATTAGTATTGAAACATACTTTTTAGCTCTCAAGGTTATGATGGATTCATTAGATAAAAAACTAGACACTCTAATTTTCTCAGCCAAA
The DNA here is from genome assembly GCA_036873735.1 of Pouteria campechiana. Classification (NCBI taxonomy): domain Eukaryota; kingdom Viridiplantae; phylum Streptophyta; class Magnoliopsida; order Ericales; family Sapotaceae; genus Pouteria; species Pouteria campechiana. The sequence goes on from JAYJMB010027388.1 coordinate 77,241, forward strand.
TCCTTTGAAGATCAAACACAACCATCTCAATTCTCTCCAAAATCTTCTCCAATCCACAGAACTAGATCTATTTCACCAATCAAGAGTACCCATTTCTCAACTTCCTCCTCTACTCACAACTCTCCAACTCCTATATCTTCTTCACATTCATCTCCATCTGAGTTAGATGAAGAACTATCTGATTTAGAAATACCACTTGCTCAAATTTTTAAAACCATAAAAACCTCCACTCATCATTCCATTATCAAAACTAGCAAATTTACTCTTGCTGAAAAAAGAAAAGCACCTATATATATTTCCCAGAAGAATTCTATCTCACTACTACATAAGACCCTCAAATATTTGTATCTCCTAACATCTCTATTACACCATCAATAAAACTTAGCAAAAAGATAAGATTAACGAAAGAAGAAATTCAATACAAACAAAAGATAAAAACATGCTTCCTCTGAGTTGAAAGCTGAAAAGGCAAGCTTCAGTTATCTGGATCTTCCATTACCACATTTTGATAACCATAAATTCTTAAAGCTTAATGTTGATATCATTAAAAGGCCCTTTCCTAAAAACTTCAAGCCTGATCTTCAAAACATATATGAATTCGTTGATAACTTCATACTAAATTTTCAAGGACCATCATCATCATCCAAACCAATTCCTCCTCAAATGAACAAACCCCTATTTGTTAAGACAACTTCAAGAGAGTCACCTCACACTGTTCTTGATACATCAAACCCTAATCTATTCTATCTTCCATATGATGTATATCGATAGCAAAATTTCATGCGGATCAACGCATATTTTACTAACTTACCTCCACCCTTTCTTGAATTTAATAATCCAGATTATTTTGAAAGAATAAGAGTATTTAAACTTGAAGGAACTATCTTCACAAAATCTAGAATTTCACAGTCAAATACTTCTAAAACAACACTTCCTTTTCTCACCTTAAACAATCCTCTTCCTTCTTTGAGATACAAAGTTCCAGCCTATAAGCTCAAGTTCACAATTTCTAAAAGAGCAGTTTCCAAACCCTCAAAAGCTAATAGCCCCTTAGAAAATTAAAGATGCATCAATCTCATAAGTTACACTCTGTATAAAGAAGGATGGCCGCCAATGCTGAAGGAAAACCTCTTCTTCATCCATATGTAGCAGATCTTGAATTTTGACTTCAACTCAAGATTGTTAAGGAATAACTTAGAGAAAATGTTTAAACTATTAATTATATTATACTTTAATTTTGTTTATATCTTGTACATTCTTAGAGATATTTTAAAATTTAGATGTTCTTAACTTATGGTTTTACATATAACTCGAATATTATTCCTTGAAAGATTGTTTGTCTTTTTTATTATGACAAAAGGGGGAGAAATATATGCAAGAAGAAATGAGTGAAAATAGGACCATATAAGAGAAAAACTTAATTTTGGTACCTTCTCAAGGGGAGCTGAATCCTACATAAGTTAAACAAGCAAACTGTGTACTAAAATAAGGAGAGCCATAACACAGTTATCCATACATAAAACTCTTGTGCATTTATAGCTTTACTTTCTCTAAAAGGTATTTCATTCAAATATTTTGTCATCATTAAAAAGGGGGAGAATGTTGAACCAAACACTGCATGTGGCAATCAATCAAGTTTCAATGATGAGCAACAACATATGATTAAACATGTGTGGTACTAACAATTGTGTTCCCAAGCATTGCAGAAATAGGTCTAAACATACAAGAAGGCAATTTGAATACAGTGGACAGCGTACCCAGCTAATGCATCAGCAAGCACAATCCACTAACTGAAAGAAGACAAGAATGATCATAAAAAATGGCACTAAAATTTTGAAAAGAAGCCATCAAAATCTGTAGTTATGTAACTCAAGCCTTAATAAGTGATCAAGCAAATTATCTACAGATAAAGTCAGTGTCAGATAGCATCAGCCTCAAGAAGATTCAGACAAATCATTTCACGGACATGACAGAAAAATTAATTATAATCAACACTTGTCTACAACTCAAAGATGAATTCAGTCTACAAAAGAAGAGACAAAATGGAGCAAAAATCAGACAAATGAAGAAGCCAAAATGGAGACAAAATTACTAAAACATTTGTCTATCATATAAAGCTCATTTGAAAACTGAAGAGGCCAAGGAACCTATCTACAATCTATGAAGAGAATATAGAAGACGAAGAAGAAGCAGCATAAAAACTAAAGAAGCAAGTCATACATGCCTCAACGAATTATCTATTACTTAATAGACAACCATCATATAAGCGAATAGAAGGAGAATTCATCTGTTTGCCATAATATCATCTATCACTTACGATAGACAAGGCAACAAACAAACCATTGGGAAGACTTTTTCTATGGGCTGAAACTTCATCTGCTAATCTCAATAGAGAAACAACAAACAAAGTACATTTTGTATATCAGGGAGGATGCTTTGTCTGTCAAGAAAAATAGTCTGCTACTTACAACAGACAAAGGCACTTCGGCTTATAGGAAGAAGACTTTGTCTGGTGAAGGATACTTCATCTATTATGAAGATGCTCTGTTCACACCATAAAGATCATCTGCCACTTATAATAGACAAAGCAACAGACAAAACCACCTCAACTAATGAAGGAAACTTTGTCTGTCAAGAGAACGTCATCTAATGAATAATGAAGAAGAGAAACTTCATCTGCGCTTCTACTATTTAGCTGTTACTTATAACAGACAAAGAAGATGAATTAAATTGTAACAAAGGTCTTTGATAATGATGAAGTAGTCTATCATGTGGATCTACTCAGAGTTACTTTGTCCATCACTTACAAGAGATAAATTCAAGACATAATCTAACAAAGTTCTCAAATGAAACATGTCATATCATGAAGAGTAGAAGCCATCTGTGTCAGACATTACTGATTGCACTCTCTAGTCATAATCACATTCGAAGCAAATTTTGTAAAGTAGACCGGACAATTCGAGATTAGTTGAAGGTGAAAAGAAATTTAAAGAAAAGCAGTCTACACTCTAACAAAGGTTACAATACTCAAAGGTTGCATCCCTTTCGGCTTAATGAGCATCTTTCCAAACTAATGAATGAGTCAATCAACCAGAAAAGTCTTCATCCAGCATTTGCTAAAACCAAAAAGGTACCTTCTTCAAAGAACGGCGCTACAGGGTTTCCAGCTACAAGTGAGTTTCTTAAGATGATAGCTTTGCAATGAGAAAAATTAGAATGGTCTTCAATATTAATAGAAAGCCAACTACCTCCAATGGCAGAAGTTTCTGAAGCAATATAAAGGTAATGTAATATCAACGAAGAGGGTTGAGGAAGCTGAGAGAAAAATAAGAATAGAGCTTAAACTAGTAACACATCTCTCAATCAGACTATGCTTTCTCCTAGATAATCAATCTCCATTGCGCTGCTAAATAATGAGCCTAAATGTTTTATCATAATCATATACTTGGAGCATTGATATCTAATAAGCTTCAATGAGATATCATTTTATTTATGAGCATAATCTTTGTATAAATTGGCCTAAGAAAAGAAGCAATGTAATGTGCAAAAAGAGTACTATCAAATCAGCTATATGAGTTAGTGGTGAACTCAAGAAAACCACATTATATGAGTTGTTGGTGAGCTTGAGAAAACCAATAAGTTTGCTTGTGATCTTTGAAACTAGTGAGTTTTCTGGTGTACTCGTAAAACCATAAGAGTGTTGGGAATACTATGTTTATTCCCCCTAGAGTTGAAATCTAGAAGAGTGTTGAGGATACTTGTTTATACCCCCTAAAGCTGGAATCTATAAGAGTATCGAGGACACTAGTGTATTTTCATTATATGAGATATAGTGAAACCCAAGGCATAATGAGTTGGTGTCCTTGGAAGAGTGGATGTAGGGATGAGATTCCCAAACCACTATAAAAATTGTGTTGATTATGTGTGTTTGCTTGCTTGTTCTATTTTTCATGCACTTCACTATTTTCATTAGTTGCTTGAGCAATTGTTTTATATCATTCATTACTTCATCAAGCATAATGTTATCACTCACATTATCACACACACACACACACACACACACACACTACATCCTATTTGATATAGGAATGACCAAGAGAAGTTGAACTTGGAAAGTGAAGCAGTCATACAATCAAACATGAAATTACATAAATACTGCATCACTACTTCCTCTTGGCTCATAAAGTTTTATTTGGCCATAATTTTTATTTGCTCAATTCATCTCTCCCCTCTTGAGCTATTCTTCTACATGGACTAAAAATTTTAACCACAATAGTATGCAAAGAAATATGTTGATGGATTAAAGCAGTTTTCATGAATAGATAGGATAGTCATTTTGCTTTAATCAAACTTTGATTTATTTAAACAGCATAGTTATAAATAGCAGTTAATCCTATGTTCTAGATCAACTCACCTTTTTCTTAATGATTTTGAGCTAATCATTCAATTTTATTATTTTATTCTTCTTTTAGTTATGTGTCTTTTCAGCATTCTTATTTTCACATTATTTATTTTCTGAGTGTTATTTTTCTTACTTCCTAATTATCTTAAGAATTTTATTTTATATTTTTTAGAGTTTTATTTATCCTAGTGTGAATTCTATATTTTTCTTATGTATATATATATATATGAATGAATAGTATATGTACAGATAACACTATATATGAATCTTTATTTTTATCAATGTACAATTAGCTAACCAATCAAAATTCTAAATATGATTTCTAAAGATAAATGAATGAAAAAATTTTAAATATAAACTTGTTTCTATAGATATGCAAATAGACAGAAATAAGTAATTAAAAGACCAAACATGAATTCTTATTAACAAGAGAATGAGCTAAAAGAAATGCGTAAGTAAATTTTTAGGATCCAAATAATGACACATTCAATAAAAGCATTTGAGTTTGAGTGTCATACTTGCACTTACCTATACTTTTTATTTTAAAGGAACTTGGTATTTCATGAGGTCTTCATGTTGTTTCTTCAAACCAAGTCTCCTTTTTTTTTTCTTCTTCAGGAGTATATTTTCTCCCTTCCTTGATTTCTGGCACTCAAGTTAATCTTAATAGTAACATAAGTAGTGTGTGAGTGTGAAGTGTTTTACCCTTTAGTAATTTATCTTTAGCTTGTTTAAAAATTTCTCATATCAACTTATAGGCCAAGACATCTTTGCAAATGGTGGGGCAGAGAGCATTAATGAAATTTTAACACTTTTAGCTCTGCTCTCATTTCATCCTCGCTTACACCAATATAGGTGATTTTCCATTAATGAAGATTTTTTAGCCATAAAAAATATTTCCAATCTCTTCTTTCATTAATTGTAACTCAATCCATTGAAAATATAAAAGTGGAGATATGGAGTATCCTTTGGAGAACACAGAGGATGATGTTGTTAGGTAAGCAAACGGATCACTAGAATTATTTATTTAGCCCACTTTGATACCACTTGTAGAGTCCCATAGTATAACTTAACCCAAGAGGGAAGGGGTGAATTAGTTATGTAAAAATTTATTACTTAACCCCATTGAAACATTTTCTTCTTTTTATGATTATGTGTGGTGCATTTGTAAAATAAATAATAAAAATAGTAAGTGCATGATTGATAAAACAAATAAACCAACATAAACACAAATGACATGATTTTTATAATGGTTCAAAAATCTCATCCCTACATCCACTCTTCTAAGAGCACACATCTATTGTGCCTTGGGTTCCAGCATATCCCATATAATGAAATATAAAAGTGCTCTCAGTACTCTTCTAGATTGTAGCTCTAGGGAACATAAACAATGTTCTTAACACTCTTCTGGATTTTAGCTCTAGAGAGCATAAATATAGTGCTCTCATCACTCTTTTAGTTTTCACAAGCTCACCAGAAAATTCACTAGTTTGGAAAATCACTAGCAAACTTGTTAGTTTTCCTGAGCTCACCAACAACTCATACAATGTGGTTTTCTTGAGATCACCATAAGCTCACTAATTTCTAGTTTAACCAAAAACTAATATACATTTAAGCACAAGGGAAGATGAGATCTTTTACAGCTCTAATAATATATAAAAATCTTTCCAAAATGTAAACTCAATGGCCATAAGGATATGCAGGTTAAAGCTTATAAAAGATAGATGACGGTTTAAGCTCTTGGCCATGGGTGGAAGGATTTGCATAAAGTTAAGCTCATTTGAAATGTTTTTCTTCACCACCTTGAATCATTCCACCTTTTCTCCTTAAATAGCTTCTTCATAATTTCAACCGTTGGAAAAGATGGGTTCTGTTGAATGCAAAAATAAGAACAACAATGAATGAATAAGATCATTGAGATTTCTACCATTGGAGTTCATGCCTTTCTAATTTGTCTCGAGCTGTTGCATTGTCATTCTTTTACAGAGAGGAAGATAATTTGTTGCTGAAATGTCTTTTCTCATTTTGACTTGATATAACTTGAAAACTTTCAATGCCACTTGTTATTGAAAATGGTGACTAAAATATGTCTGCATAATGAAAGCATGGATGTAGTTACCATTTAGATGTAAGTCACATAAATCAATTTTCTTCTAACAAGTCACGGCTTCTCTGTCTACATTTGTCTATTCATCTTGCCTTTTTATCTTCAAATGAATCTATTCTTCTAACTTTGTTGGTTAGGTAAAGTTTTCTTTGCTTTGTGCATGATTATCTGGGTAGTTGTGTCTTCTTTCTTCATTTGCTTGAGTGCTTGATAGGATTACTTCTTCTTACTTTGTCTTAGATAAGTTTTGTTTGGTCAGTTTAAATAGTTCAAATTTCTCAAACAACTTTATGCTTTTTGGCCATGGTTTTCATCTTTAACTGTTCTATCTTGCATTTGACTATGGAAGTTTCTCTTCAAGGTTAGCAGACAAAGTAACCTTCTTGTAGCTCATCTTCGAAGCCTTGCTTTCTTCCATTGTATTTATTTATGAAAGTTTTCTCTTAAACAATGCAACCACTCTTGTTGCTTGTCTTCAAAGCTTCTACTTTCTTCTATGTCTTCTTCTTCCATGACCTTTAGTAATTTAATCCTTTTGGAACATAGCAAATATTTGCGATAGTTTCTTGAAGACAACTGTAATCTTGCACTTAAAAGTTTTTTGTACTTGCTATGTTGTTAGCTTTTAGATACATCATCAGAATGTATTTTATCCTAATGTGATTTTAACATGTTTTAGAGCAAGGATAACATACATCTCTATTTAAATCCATAATATGAAATCTTAAGTGAATATGGTGCTAACAAATTAATGCATTAATGAATAATTAATAATGTT